>JADBJO010000203.1:315000-362500 GCA_016801955.1 Conus betulinus
TAGGCTAGTGAATAGTGCATGACACAAAAAACGACAATATTTTGAAAAGAAAAAAAAAAAAAAAAGAAATAAATTTGGACGTAAGCAACCGAATACAAGAACCAAGTTTTAAAAGAAGTAGGCCGAAAAAATGGAAGGCGACGAACTAGTTGTAATGTGCAGGTTTTTTTTTTAATATATATATATTTTTGGTTATCTCATTCTGTTTTTATTTTGGATGCACTCTGGACGTGACAACGACACGCTTCGTTTTCATTCAACGTCCATCTTGCGTCCATCTTGACAAGATAATTAAGTGATTGCTCGTTCTTCGTTTTCATTCAACGTCCATCTTGCGTCCAACTTGACAAGATAATTCAGTGATTGCTCGTTCTTCGTTTTCATTCAACGTCCATCTTGCGTCCATCTTGACAAGATAATTAAGTGATTGCTCGTTCTTCGTTTTCATTGTCCTCGATGTTGTTTCTCTTGGCTGAAGAAGACCAAAGAGATCGACACACGTCGTTTTTGTCCTGTAATTTGTTTGTCCATTTCGTCTTACCGACTGATTATGATTTCTTCATAAAGCGCTTTGTGTTACTATCTGAACACGTTTTTTTTTTTTATGCCTCGATTGATCTAACCTGTGTGTAGTAATCAATATTTGTTTATCTTCATCATATATTTCACTCAGATGAAATTCTGGCCGTTGAGGGAATGGATCAAAATATGTGTGTGTGCGTGTTTTTCTTAATTCAAAAATGACTTGACTAAAATCAATTTCTTTAGAAGTAAAAGCCATGAAGGTAAGAGGAAATAAATAAAATCTAAACAATGAAGGTAAATAAAACAGGGGGAGTGGGGGAAGGGCGCGAGAGCCTAGGAGAAAGAAAAAGATGAATGAAACAAATAAAGCAGAGACGCAGAGCGTCTCTTTCACGTCTCTGAATAAACAAATAAGATTTGCTACGTTATGATCCACAAAACTTCCTGTTGTATGCAGAAAACTTTCACTTAGTCGAACGAATAACTGTAGTCTACATATAGTTCTTCAAAAATGTATAGGTTATTGAGCAATGTTGTTTTTCTTTTTTTTTTTTTTTTTTTTTTTTTTTTTTCCTTTTTTCGGCTCTGTTTCTTTTATGTTTGTTTGTTTATTTCTTTCTCCCTTTCTGTCTGTCTTTCTTAATCGTGTTTATTAGATCACCTTGTCGGGTGACGGAAGTCAGAGTGTCGTGTGCAGAAGCTGGTGCGCATGCCCAGTGACGTCCGTTTGACGTCATTCCTTCCGCCGACATGGGACTGAAGCACGCTGCACAATGCGAACAACGATTAAACCATCACCATAATTAAAGTCAACAAGTGGTAAACAAGGTTTTCTCTTGGATGGATATCATAACCAACAGCCTACCAGTTTTCAAATCCCCAGCTATATCAATTCCAAATAAATCATTGGATTAAATAACTTGATCATGAGTTTTGTTTATTTGTTTGTTTTCAAATAGTCAAGCTTGAACATTATAAAAGCAAGAATCTACCGATAGTATATGTCAGAACCATTTAATAGTTTGTTTGTATTTAAATGAATGAATAAGAACCTGCAGCCGCAGTGGCGAAGTAGGCTACTTAGCATCGTGGACTCCCGGCTGGAAGATCGCCGGTTCGATGCTCATCGGAGCCATCTATTTGTGGGAAATTCCTGCCCCGACCGACTCCGACAGTGTGGCTCAACTGACCAACACTGCAGCTGTCTTATCTCTCAGGCCTGGCTGGCGCCAGGATATATTATGAAAGTACATCTCTGTCATGCAGTCTCAGAGCAGAATGGCAATTCGCAGCATCTGTTTCATCATCGTCAACCCCATCAAACAGCGTTTAAAAACATTCTCAAATTCTGTGGCTTACCGTGCCTGCTCGAATGGTGACCTAAGTTTCGACTGCCTCTCCGCGACTATGGATTCGTTTTTGATTCTGTCGGGGGGGGGGGGGGGGGGGGGGTCACCGGTTTCGCCAAATTTATCATGGATGGGCGTGGTGGCGCCCTCCGGAGGAGGAGCTCACTAACGCCAGTTTCAGCGGCTAAGCCGTTATTGCCGTCAATAGCGGTTTTTAGATGGTGTCCTGCGTATGTTGGATCAAACAGGCACCACCGAACACCTTCAAAGAGACTCGGAATGAACTGAAACCCAGCTGGACCAAGTCAACGCCATTTGCACCCTTCGTTGACAATCTACACTATTTTGTAACCATAAAATGATTAGCTTGGACGGGAGCGGGGGTGGGGGTGGGGGGGTTTAGATAGGAGCGAGGGGGAGGGGGATGCGTGTGTGTGTGTGTGTGGGGGGGGGGGGGGGGGGGGGGGAGCACTTCGCATTTTATGTGAAAGGGGCAATCAATGAGTAAAACAAAAAAATGACGACAGGTGGTGGTGGGTTAGGTATGAAGGACGCATTTTCCCTGCAGACCCTATGACGACAGCATAAAAAGACAGGCAGATAGATTGAAGGACAAAAAACAAAACAAAACAAAACAAAAAAAAATGGAAGTGGGGGCGGGGTAGGAATGAAAGAAAAGCGTGGGAAAGGGGGGTTGGGGAAGGCAGAGAGTTGGGTGGGGTGAGGTGGGAGAAGGAGGGGCAACTTCCGACAAACCAAACGAATACTTGGGAAGATCCTGGATCGAATCAGCCCCAGGCGCTACAGTCGCCTTGACGGCTTTGCTTTCTTTCCTTTTTTCTCCGTCTGGATGTTTTTTTTTTGTTGTTGTTGTTTTTTTTTGTGCTCGTTTTTCTTTCTTCTTTTCTTGTTTATTTCATTAATTTGCTCTTTGTGTGTGTGTGTGTGTGTGTGTGTGTGTGTGTGTGTGTTCCCAGCTACCTAATCCGTCCTTAATAATAACTTTTTATCGGATCCGAACCATTCTCAACGCTGAAACGCGAGGAAATATATATAATCCATTCTTCTGTCTCCGTGTACCTGATTTTTTTTTTTTAAAGGTTCGTTTTACCTGAAACAAATGACTATTCAGACGGCAAACCAGTGAAGTAAAAAGTCAGTCGATAGTGCTATAAACAGAAGTGTTTGCTGTCATTTTTGCCTGTGCCGTGGGGGTTAAGTTTTTCTCCCCGCTTCTGTTGGTTTGACAGCAAAATTACGCCGAGACTTCCTGGCCCATTTGACGTTTGAGGAAAGATGAAATGTGGCCTCAGAAGAATCACGTTAAATTCCGGATTTAGGCGCGGATCCCGGGTCATTTCGCAAGCTAGCCTAGAAACCACTTCACTGATTTCAACCAAGCTTAGTGGAAAACGGAGTGTGACCCAAAGACGAAACCTTTCTTTTTCTTTCTGCGTACGCAGGCTGATATTCCCGCGGACACTGCCTGTATAGACAGGCAGTGGAGTTTTGTGTGTATGACAGTTTTTTCATTCCGCCATTAAGGCAGCCATACTCCATCTTCGGGGAGGTGCATGCTATATGTAACGTGTCATCCATACCAACGGTTAGACTGGTCTTCTCTTCCGAAAGTTGGTGATGGGATTTTACGTGTGTGCAAGATGGTATGCGTGCGTTCACACACAGAACCTCGGTTTATAGTCTCATTCGAAGGACTGTATGGGGAATGGAGTCAGAACCAATGTTAACTCCGAGGGAAAAATGCCCCTGTACCGAAATTCGAACCTGCAACCCTAGGATCACGAGTCCGGCGCTCTATCAACCGAGTTATTCCGGCCCCCTCGACTAAGCCATTCAATTTTGGCACGGACATGTGGTACGAATCTCCATCAAAGGGCGGATCCAGGATCCGTTCGACCATGACGGAGGTCTGCGCTCTCTCCCCGGTGCTCTGTTAGTTTATGATGACGATATCATACTCTGGTGTCGCCGTCCTGCGTCTCGACAGCGATTTTATCAACTATCTCGTTAACGACATCTTCTTTCCAACGAATATGAAGTTGGTCGACATATACTAACTAAGCACACCGATGTAAACAGTTGACTGAAAGAAACCACAGGTTCTTCATTTCAAGTCAGCGTTTTAAAAGTTCGGAAACTGCGCTTCAAATGGGATCGTAAAACGGAATACCGACACCTGAAGATTTTTCATTTTCATGAATATTTTGGGTATTACCATAAAAAATCTGTTAATTTTAGTGAACATATTTAGGATGTTACCACTGTAAACGTAGTCATTTTTTGTGAATCTCGAGAGAACTACAACCTCAAATATATTCATTCTGGTGAAAATTTAGGGTATCGCCACCTTAAATTCATTCATTTAGTGAAATGTATGCATTACTGCCTTAAGTGCTTCGTGTGTATTCACACTAAATGTATCTATTTCTTTGAAAGTTTACAGTACAACCACCTTAGAGGCATTCAGATAAGTGAATCATTAAGTATTATTACCTTGAACATATTACTTTCTGAATGTTTAGGTATTGACGTCTTAAATGTGTTCATTTTAGAGAATGTTAAGGCTAATGCCTACTTTTGTAATCAGTCCATGTTTAGGACGCTTCGTCCTTAGAGGCAATCAGTTTTAGAATATTTTTGGCGTCACAATTTAAATGTATTCATTTGCATTAAATGTATTATTTCTAACGATTTTTAGGACATTAATTGAATTTGCGTTCCTCTACCAATACTCATCTCCTGATCTCTCTGTGTGGAAACCCGATAAGGTGGACATTAATTATAAAACTGAAGACGATAACTTGTAAGGTCATCGCATCTGCATGTCTTGATAGTTTGGGATGGTTGATAGACGAATCTTCCTCAACTGCCCCGCCGCACGAATGAAAGTTAGTTACTCTGGCGATTAAAATGGATTTGATACTAATAGGAATAAAACCATTGGATTTCTGGTTTTGTTTTTCACTAGACACAAAACACAGGCAGATTTGAGAGAGAGAGAGAGAGAGAGAGAGAGAGAGAGAGAGAGAGAGAGAGAGAGAGGGGTGGGGGGTTACCCGCTTGAAAAAATACAAATCACTGTCCAGATGGAGAAGTAATTTTCATTTTTCGCACGGACTGCGGGGCTGGCGTGATTTATTATTCATTTTTTTTTTTTTTTTTTGTCTTTTTTTTTTGGGAGGGGGTGGAGGGGTGGGGGTGGGGGGTGGGGGGACGCCATTTTGTATCCTCGGCCTTTCTCGTTCACCCACCCCGTCGGAGGTAGGCGAGACTGGTCAGCAGAACGTCAGCCTCGTAGGGTCCCACCAGCTGCATAAGATCTTCTCTGCGCATGCGGCACAAACTGCGTCCGTCCACGTGACTGAAGCGCGAGAGGTCCAGCGCGCGCAGTCCTTGATCACGTGACACGAGTTCCAGCCACCTCTGGACATGGGTCGGACTCCACAGGTGTGGGTCTGTGGATACAGACAACGACACAAATCAATAAATCAGTGAAATTCCGTGATCGTCTCTTTGATCTGTGGACACAGACAACGACACAAAGCAGTAAAGTAATGAAATCCCGTGATGATCTTCTCTTTGATCTGTGGACGCAGACAACGACACAAAGCAGTAAAGTAATGAAATCCCGTGATTCTCTCTTTGATCTGTGGACACAGACAACGACACAAAGCAGTAAAGTAATGAAATCCCGTGATCTTCTCTTTGATCTGTGGACACAGACAACGACACAAAGCAGTAAAGTAATGAAATCCCGTGATTCTCTCTCTTTGATCTGTGGACACAGACAACGACACAAAGCAGTAAAGTAATGAAATCCCGTGATTCTCTCTTTCATCTGTGGACACAGACAACGATACAAAGCAGTAAATTAATGAAATCGCGTGATCTTCTCTTTGATCTGTGGACACAGACAACGACACAAAGCAGTAAAGTAATGAAATCCCGTGATTCTCTCTTTGATCTGTGGACACAGACAACGACACAAAGCAGTAAATTAATGAAATCGCGTGATCTTCTCTTTGATCTGTGGACAAAGACAACGACACATAAGCTTATTTGTAAATCAATAAATATTTAAATAAAAAAATAAATAAACAAACATGATCTTCTCTTTGGTCTGCGGGTAAAGTCTAGAAATCAAATATGTTTTTAAAAAAAAATGAAATTACGTGATTTTCTCTTTGATCTTTCTATAAAGACAACGAAACAAATCAATAAATGAAAGTCCATGATCTTCTCTTCAATCTACGGATAAAACCATGGAAAAAAAAAATCAGCAAATCAGTAAATGAATAAAATCTATGATCTTCTCTTTAATCTATGAATAAAGCCAGCGAAAAAAAAAGTAAATGAATTAAATCCATGATCTTATCTTTAATCTGTGAATAAAGACAAGAAAAACAAATCAGTAAATGAATAAAATCCACGGTCTTCTCTCCAATCTGCGGATAAAGCCAAGGAAAAATCAGTAAATAATTAAAATCCATGAACTTCTCTTTGATCTCTGGATAAAGAAGACAAAGCAATTCTGTAAATAAACAGAAATCTGCTTTTTTCTCTCTTCCCTTCCCCCCCCCCCCCCCCCCTTTGTCTCAAGAGTACTTTCGCTCTTTACTCATTGATCAGTTTCATACATTTCCATCCGCTTATTAGGTTCCTTTTGTATTTTCTACATTTCTATGCGTTTTGTGTGTTTCTTAGGTTTCATTTTACTGTCGTTGCCATTTTCTTTATCATTATTTTTTCCCCATTATTATAATCATTATTTCAATAACTATATATAACTTTTTTTTTTTTTTTTTCTCTCTCAATTATTGTTATAACCGTTACAATTATTATGACTATGATGATGATGTTGATGGTGATGATGATGATGATGATGATGATGATGATATGATTTAAATGCGTTTTTTTTCTCCCCTTCAACCTGTTCCCTGTTGCTTTGGTTGATTTAGTTTTTCACCCAAGACCACATTGTGCACCGAGATATACGAGATAAGCGACTGTTTGCTCCTCTTTTGTATTCAATGTTTTGAATGTTATTTAACCCTCTTGAAGAAGACCAACAGGTCAAAACGCGTTGTGTCTGTTTTGTAAATTCGTTTGGGTGGCCTATAATTTCAATGTTGCTCTAATGTTTAAGTTTTCGTCAGTAGTCACCCCACTTTGAAACCAGAAATACTTTGGCGCTTTGTGAGAACTGAAAGCGTCAGCTGTTGCATCACCAGTCTGTATGCGTGCACCAAGAATTCCATTTTTTTCGGACCCTAAAACCACTACAGTATCACCACTCACTCTACTTGAAAATTTAAAAAAAAATGAAAGACCACTAAGAATTTTTTAACGGTTGTTTTCTGTTGAAAATTCGATCTGGTATCTGTGAATGGGGTTTGTCTGTCTCATTGCTTGGATAAACCAGTGCTTGATTAGGAAATTGTGATTCACTCACTCACTCACTCACTCCCCTGACCGCTAGGGTCATTGAAAGGGGAGGGGGGGGGGGGGGGGGGGGATTGGCTGGCCGTAAATTGCACTCTTGTCACTTGCCTTTAAAAGCTGTCACTAGATAACAAAAGGCAACGTTTTCAACACGCTCCACAGAAGATCACTACGAAATAAGGCAAGTTGTCTTTACTTTTTATTGAAGCGTTCTGAGAATGTCCCTTCCAGGGGGAGAAATCTACGCTGAAACATGATCGAATGCACGCATATAATGCACGAGTTGTCGCCTGAAATCAACTGGGAAAAAATCATCACAGCTGCAGTAGTAGCAGCGGCGCCACCAGCAGCATCCATGCATGTTTGTTTCCACAGGCACGGACACGCATGTCTGCAGTGAGCCTTGAGCTGTATCAATATGATCAGTATCAGCAGCAAACGGTAGCAGCAGTGGTGGCAATAGTAAACAAACACCCATACACACACACACGCACGCACACGCACACTACAAACAGCTAGACAGAGAGACTGAAACAGAGGGAGAACAGAAGGGGTGGCAGACAGACAGACACACACACATTCACAGACATACAAACTAGAAACTGGGAGGGGGTGGGTCGCAATGAAGGCAAACCACTGCGCTCCCTTCTTCATGTCTGCAGCTCAACGAAGCAAACGAAGCCAAAAGACAATGATGCAGACTCTACAACAGAAACACAATCAGAGTACGTGCAAGTTCAAAATCACAGTACACAAACGTTTTGAAAAGCAAATTATCATCAAGCAGCAAAGCAGGTGGGCGAGGTGAGTGTAGAGACAGAGCGTGACATACAAACGGGGCGATATATATATATATATATATATATATATAGAGAGAGAGAGAGAGAGAGAGAGAGAGAGAGAGACAGACAGACAGACAGACAGACAGACAGACAGACAGACAGGCAGGCAGAGGCCAGAGAGACAGATAGAAGGTGAGAAACACAGAATCATAATTCGTCAACTTAGTTTCTTTAACTGAGAGAGAGAGAGAGAGAGAGAGAGAGAGAGAGAGAGAGAGAGAGAGAGAGAGATGATGAGAGAGAGAGAGAACGAGAGAGAGAGAGAAAGCGAATGCGAACGTTTAATGCCTATAGGCCATAGGCATATTCTCAGAGAGAGAGAGAGACAGACAGACAGACAGACAGACAGACAGAGACAGAGAGGTGGGGGTTTGCGACAGAATACTGACCGTCCATACAGCTTCCCCAGAAGTAAACCATGGGAAAAATATACGTTGAATCAACCTTAGCCAAAAAGTCTGTTGACCAGCACAATTTATCTTCACTGGCTTTCCCTCTGGAATCAAAACTAAGCCTACATCACAGCTACAGCTCCTACAGAACACAATCAAAGTTCGAATATCTCCAACTTCAGCAACACAAAACTGCAACAAAAACCAGACTATCTGCTTTTTTTTTTTTTTTTTTTTTTTTTTTTTTTTTTTTTTTTTTTTGGAACAGGTCAACACCGACTTATGACTTCAAAACGTTGCTTTAAATGTACGGGAGAAAAATCACTGTCAAACAACGCTACATAACTTTAGAGAAAGTGTGCGTAACGGTAGAACGTGTCGGGCAGCACACGATCAGGAAAAAGGCACTAAACCCAACGTCCTGCTCAATATATAGACGGCAGCCAGTCTGTCGAGTAACTGACAGGCCGTGACAACGTGTTCGATCCGAATCTATAGTAAATGCCGGTTGTCCTTCCGAGAAGAAGGCGTGATGACAACTTGCATCAGTACCTCTTGACCGGACCGGACCGGACCGGGGCCAACCGGGTCTGTGCTGAGGAGGAGGACAATCCCATTTAACAGACCTGGAAGCTGACATCCTCAAAAAGAACTGCGGAAGAACACACCGAACGAAACCACCGTTCTCGTCTTCTCTGATAATGCACGCATGATACTGAAGGAACGCGTTGTTCGCGAGTCTACAGTTTACCTGTGATTTAACCCATCTCGTTTTCTCCCCGCTTTCAAAGTTGACTGAAAAGACAGGGCCGGTGTCTTGGAGACGTCGGAAATGTGTTCGGACCTCACCCTCCCCTTCATTTCTGCACCCGGTCATTTCGGAGCTCGTGCCTCCCCCAGACATCACTTTCTCGGCTAACGCCGCTCCGCAAGGTGGCCTCTGATCCGCGGCCGCTCTGTGTGGCGCCGACAAGGGAGGCGAGATATTAATCGAGATAGGACGCCCCGTCCAGGTTCTCTCCCTTCACGGATCCCGCTCGCCGTGAAGATGGCCGATGATATCTTGGAGGTTAATCCCCACAATCTGCCGGTCAGCAGGTTAGTGACAGGACTCGCCAATTCACACGTTCAACTCACCCCCCCACCCACCCTCTTTTCCCTCCTCCCCCATCGCCTCCATCCTCTTTGGGGTGTGCGAAGTATTCGAGCATGTCCAGATCAGCCCGTGGACGTTCATTTTCTTTGGTTGGCTTCACCTTGACCGCGGAATGTTTGGGGTTGGATTAATGCTGTTCATAGACTCTGCACATTTGTTTGTTTGGGTCACCGAGTCCACTTTATTTTCTCATATAAAAGAATGTTCTTTGTCATGTTTTGAACGTGAAAAGTGCGATATTTTCGATGACCATGACAACAGACAGGCACAGAAATGATGAGAGGAAGACAGAAGCGGCAAGACCAAGCGTAACGGTCAGGAATGGTGCAGACAGCCAGTTAAACGCGCTCTTTTTTCTCGTTAGTCCTCTGGCAAACCGCTCGCTGCTTTTGCTGCCGCCGTACCGTTACCCTATGATATAATTTTGTTTCAATACTACTGTATGTACAATTTCTGGTGGCTATCCTGTGACGCCGTGTGTGTGTGTGTGTGTGTGTGTGTGTGTGTGTGTGTGTGTGTGTGCGCGCGCGCGCGCGCGCGCGCATTTAATCTAGTCTTGACCATCCTACATGCGCAAATCAAATTTTAAAAAGAAAATACTTAGGCCTATATACGGACATTCAGTCGTAATTAAATCCACACATGATCATCTATAAGAAGTTCGGTTATGTAGTACGACATACTCGTGAGCTTCCGCAGATATGCACGTGGAGCCGACACACACACACACACATGAAACCAATTTATTATCAGTCAGATTAACTCATGGTTGTATTGATCCACACACACACACACACACACACACACACACTCTCTCTCTCTCTCTCTTCTCCTCTATTTTTTCTGTTCTGATGTAACTTTTTTTTAATTGCAAAATCCGAACGATTAAAAAGAATCCAAATAGGCTATTAAGGAATCAAGTCGAAGGCTCATCATATGAAAAGAAAAACAAAAAGCCCAAAATTAAAGAATCGGTCAAAGACTCATCATATAGCGCGCGCGCGCGCACACACACACACACACACACACACACACACACCAGTGGAGACGTTCCTAGAGTCAGTTATATCAGTACTAGTGAACGCTCGATTTTCTGTGCTGTGTTCATATGACTGAAACGGTTATTTGATTCTAGAAGCAGGGCGAATTTTTAAAAGTTACTTTTCGCTTATGTAGATAATAACAAATAAGGAAACAGAGTTTTAATGGGGAGGGAGGGAAAAGTGGAGGGAATAAGGGAGAGGTGCGGGAGGAGGATGGGGAGAGAGGGTGCGAGAAGACGCAGCGAGTCATTGATGGAAGCCGAGTACTGAATTTGTTTTAAATCAGAGGATCTGGAAGCGAAATTAAAGCAAATTTATACACATCCACAAAAGGGTTTCGCGCGCGCGCACACGGGCACACATATGCACACTCGCACATACAGAGAGAGAGAGAGAGAGAGAGGGGGCAGACAGATGGAGACAGACAGACATCATGCGTTATGTTGCATGGGAGTGAACAACAGTTTAACCAAGAGATCCCTTCGCCATGTTCCCTTCATCAACATCGATCAGGCCAATCGCACGGCAAAGTTCCGCCCCACTTCTCGCCGCCTGCTCCTCCTCCATGACTAATCTCCCGTCAATCACACCACCACGCTCTCTTCTCTCGCCCTAACTAACGTTTGTGTGACGAATATTGTTCACATCCCTCTGTCAAGAGCTTTGGCTTGTATTGAATGAAAGCGCAACGCCCTTTCTCTCTCATACACTCACACATGTATACACACGCGCGCGCGCACATGCGTTAACTAAGCGTTTAAGGAATGATTTCTTTTACCTCAAATTTGGAAATGTTACGGTTTTTTTTCCCGCACAACCATCTCACTGTGTTTCAAGTTCATGTTTACGAGGAAAGTCTTTGAGTTATGGCTTTAAAATATAGCAAGTTTCCATTTTAAAGCAACACTGAATCAGCCCGGCATAGTCATGATATCACATAGCCGACAGTCATTACAAATCGATGCCGAGAGCTTTGCTTTCAACTCGAAGACGTAGAGGGGAAAGATAAAAGAGCGAAGATCAGATGAGCATAATCGCTCCGTGTTCCCTCGTCGTCTTTGTCAGTGTCCCGTCCGTTCGCGCAGATCACTAACCACTTCCGGGCGGAAGAAAAGTTCAATTGAAACCATGTGCCCTTTTAGGGTAGGTAACCATGTTCTTCAGCTTCTTTTTGTTCGCTGTTCAGTAAAGTTGCTTGCGTGGGAACTGTGTGTGTGTGTGCTTCAAACTTGACGATTTCACACACTTCTGAGTGGCGAAGTGTAGTGGACAGGCAACGTGTGAACAGTAAGCAAACACGGACTAATTGCCAGTCAAACCCGGCAACAGGAAGTGTTGACCATGTGCGCAGTGGGACCCCAGCCAGCAGAAGGTGTTGACACTGATCCTGAGCCCTCTACATCTTCAGCTGTGCCGATTCTTCCAATGCCACTGCACGAGAGCTTCTGCGCCAATTCAGTGTGTCCTAAATGACACGTGTGTGTGTGTGTGTGTGTGTGTGTGTGTGTGTGTGTGTGCCCCAATGTGTGTACGCGCGCACGTGTGTGTGTGTGTGTGTGTGTGTGTGTGTGTGTGTGTATACTTTCCTAATCAATAAAGTGGGTTTTGCAACTGGTCAAAAAAACACAGATAGTTGGGTCTTCTCGTACACTGGTACACCCCACTCCGCCACCCTCCCACCCGCCCCCCCCCCTCCCCCCCCCCCCCCCCCCCCCCCCCCCCCCGTCCCGGTTTGTTATCGCTTAGATCCTGGCATAAATTTTACCGTCGCAAATATTTACAAAATAATGTGGACCTTCCAAATAGTTCATTTTGGAAAAAAAAAAAAATTCACACGTAGACTTTCGGAAAACCGATTTTTGAACCAAAAAAAAAAAAAAAAAAGGAAAGGAAACTGTCGTCGTAGAAATCCTGGTTTTGGTTAAATGAAAGGATTTTTTAACATCAGATTTTAAACATGTTTTAAAAGAAAGTTGTAAGTATAGTCATTTTAATGGCGAGATTTAAAGTCAAAACGGCATATAGTCTATAAACTTTGCATTATTCCAGTAGTTAGTACCGTTCTTAAAAAATACATTTAAAAATTCAGGATAAACCTAGTGTGGGGTATTATGGCAAGCGCGCACGCGCGCGCGCGCGCTTGTGAGAGAGAGAGAGAGAGAGAGAGAGAGAGAGAGAGAGAGAGAGAATGCGTTACATATTTAAAACCATCTAGGCCTGCGTATTTAAAGCCACCCATAACGGAACCCACTCCCATCCTCGCCGCCTGCTCTCTAATTAGAAGACAATGAAGTTACGTGAATTCCTGTTTTTTAAGTAAGGCGCACGTTCGCCCGGCGGTTAGGAAATGCATTGCAGAACGAGTGGCACCGAAAGGTGTTGATACAGTCCAGTGTTTGGGTTACACATTACCAAAGCGGTACTTTTTTGTCGAGGTAACGGTAAAGGGAAGTTAACGACAAACGAGCCGACCGGAGCGCAGCAACTTGAGGTTCGTTGCGTTGCACGTGCACATCGTCACCTGCCCCTTGCGCTACCCAATCCCCGTCCCCCCACCCCACCCCCCCATCCATCCCTACCCCCTCCATCTTCCCCACCACCCCTCCCTCCCGTTCTCGTCACCCTCCCTCCGTACAATGCCGGTCCTGAACTGATCCGATCTGGAGGAGACAGATGATATCGCCACCAGCTCCGTCAACGCCGACACGATGCGACACCGAGGAGGAGAACAGTGTCGGGCTGACTGTGAAAAGGGAGACCACCCCCACAGCAAGCACTTGGGCACATGGACATGTAGACTTTTCTCTCCCCCCCCCCCCCCCCCCCCCCCCCCCAATCTCTCTCTCAATTCATTTTACAGCGAGATTTTTGAAAACTAAACACACACACACACACACACACACACACATCCCTTTGTTAATAGACATTTTATCAACAAAAAATAATCACGCTCACCTTTCCCTTAACTCCCCTCATCCCCATTCCTCCCTTTCCTTTTTTTTTTCGTTGCTCCCTCCCTTCCCCCCCCCAAAAAAAACAAAACAAACTGTCAATTCATTTAATTACTGAGGAAACAAAGTATAAATACTGTTTAAATACTTCGCTCTGTTTGAAAAGAGTGAATTAAAAAAAAAAAAAAAAAAACCAAACGAGAAAGCATGAATGAATGGAAAAAAAAAAAAAGACGAGCACACAACTGTCAATAGACATAACTATATCAAACAGAGCACAAGGGAACCATGTAGACCCTCACCCCACCTACCCCCCAAAACGTCTTTCAGTTCATTTGAATTGTGAAGGAAACAAAACGCTAAATACTGTTCCAATGCCTTGCTTCGTTTAAAAAAAAAAAAAAAAAAAAACAACTGAAAATGCCGAAAGAAGAAAAGAAATCAAGATATGAAGAATGATATGGAGAAAGAAAGACGGACTTAAGAAAATAAACAGTTTTACGGTGTCCAATTTCCACAATTTTTACACAAAGAATAACGTTCGCAAAAGATACAGTATGTCAATATAGCAATATTCTGTACGCGTACCAACGACTTTTATTATACTTACCTGAACGAAAAAACAAGCACGCACACACACAAAAAAACCCATTTTATCTGTTTATAAAAATTTGTCGGGCGACCGTTAATCGAGAAGTCGGTGACACTCCTATCACATGATGCTGTAATGTTCTCTTGAGATCTCTGGGCTGATGTCTCATTACATCTTGTGGGGTCTTGAATGCTAATGTGTAATCCATGATTACAACGCGGGAGTTCAGAAATCTGTGACTATATAAACGTTTCTCGTCACATTTTTTTTTCAGTTCTGGAAGGCACAGAAGTCAACACTTTTATGAGAAAAAAAAACAACAAAAGAAACAAAGAAAGAAAGAATTCACTTGGGAATCATTTTGAACCCCCACACCCACCTTCAATCAAGGCCATGTGAAATATAACAGTTGTTTCTGATTCACAAGTCAAAAGATTCCTCTAATGCATAAACACGCCGCTATCCATACAAGAAGACAAGCAGCTCGCTACGACGAAGACTTTTAAAGCGCTGTGAGCTCGCCCAGTTCAGGCGCTTGTCTCGCCGCAACTGCCCATCCAAGAGCATCAGAAGCCAGATTCAGTGGAGGGTGGACGTCCCAAA
Source organism: Conus betulinus (assembly GCA_016801955.1). Taxonomy (NCBI): domain Eukaryota; kingdom Metazoa; phylum Mollusca; class Gastropoda; order Neogastropoda; family Conidae; genus Conus; species Conus betulinus. The sequence goes on from JADBJO010000203.1 coordinate 329,917, forward strand.
GGATCATCGAAGACTGAAGGACAGGACAGGTTAAACACCTCTAGACAAGTCTGGCTGGTGAGACTGAAATACAGGACTCTTCAAAAATCTCTGACACACACGTTAGGACCAACTAACGTTAAAAGACAATGATAATGATTTAACACGGCTCGTTTTATGTTCATGCAAGAGCGTCGTCGGACGTACTGATAATTTGTTTTATGTAATGGCAACGTACTGGACTGTGCGGAGAGAGTATGCAGACACATGCGTATATCGATTGACACCTTTTCCCCCTTCTTCTGTCATTAGTTGTGCTAAAACTCTCTCTCTCTCTCTCTCTCTCTCTCTCTCTCTCTCTCTCTCTGGCGCGCGTGTATGAAATCTGCCTTCTCCTCTCCCTGCTTTCCTTCTTTTCACACAGATCTGCTTCTGGCAAAGTGTGTGTGTGTGTGTGTGTGTGTGTGTGTGTGTGTGTGTGTGTTTCATTGAACAAAAAAGGAAAAGGAACAATACATAAACGAAGAAAGCAGAAAAAAAGAAGAAAATAAAGCCATACTCATTACACGCATGAACTGAAAAAAAAAATCACATCGACTACACAATTTATTCCTATTTCACACTTCGCTAGTGGATACAAAGAACTCATTCTCCCTCTCTCCCGACACCCTCTCACCAAATATCTCCCATCCACCCCCCTGTTTCCCATGACCCCAACTCCCCCCCCCCCCCCCCTCCCCGTACCCCCTCCAGTCCCCCCCCCCCTCCCCCCTTTATTTAGACTTCTGCAGGGTCGTCGTCTAAAGGACCATGTCATCATTTTCTTGGGCACTACGTTGCCAGGTGGAAGAAGTGCGCAACAAAGCGTTATCAGTTTCACCCGCTCGTGCATGCGCAGGAGAGAAGAATGACAGCTCTCTCTCTCTCTCTCTCTCTCTCTCTCTCTCTCTTCTTTTTTTTTTTTTTTTTTTTTTTTTCTTTTTTTTTTTTTTTTTTTTAAATCGGTGCTTCACCGTTACACGGTGGAACTGCTGGCGATGGCTCGCCAGACGAGTCGCCTGAGGGGTCTTTATGCGTATTTCCAAAGATTTCAGAGGTACGGGGATCAGTATTCCCGCCCTTGTCATTATCCTTGTTACTCAGAGTTCTCACGTAGCGCCTACCTTCGGTTGATTCAAGCTGTGCGAGATTCACAATTCATGCTCTTATCGGCACAATGGAAAGCTAGTCGCTGGCGCTAATCATTCGTTTCCTGTCATCATTCTGTTGTTTATCAGTCGCTCAGTTACTCACACCCGTTCCCTCGATTTTTCATGGAGAATGTAAGCTGTATGTGTATATGCCACAGCCAGGCTAACAAACGGACCTTCTCTTCTGAAAATTGGTGGGCTATTACTTGAAGAAAAGATGCAATGTGTACATCCACACATGGAACCGCGATTTACTGTCTCATTTGGAAGACTTTTTTCTTTATCCTAGAAAATGGAGTCAGAACCAATGTTAATACGGTGGGGGTGGGGGTGGGGGGGGGGGGAATAATCCTATACCAGAACAACCTGGTGGAAATCCGAACCCACAACCCAAAGGATCGCCATGATGGCGAGTCCGGCGCACAACCAACCGAGCTGTCCGGCCGCTTTTGCTGATTGGAGTCCCACGTAGACATCCCTCATTTCCTGTTGGTCTGACTGGCTGTACGTCTTCCTGCTGTTCACGGGCTGCCTGTTGGCCCGCTACACACTTTGCCACTGGTTGTGTAAATTTGTCATGTTTGGAGCGCACTTACAGAATCCATGCACAGGGAAAGGGTATGTGCAGGCTGGAGACCGACTCCGCTGAGCAGCGGGCAAGACGTAGCAGGCATACGTGGTAACCCGAGAGGGCGCACCACCTTCTGAACGGTTCTCTCGCCGGGATACCTGCGCGAGCGAACGGGAGCCCGAAAAACGGTGCATTGTGGGAAATGAGGCGGTTACACTGATCCCCTCCTCTCTGCGTCTTTGGTATCTCGAAGTTAGTGTATTCCGTTCGGACAAAACCCAGAGTTAATATGTTTCAGGTTGATACCATCGAAGGAATTGAGAGTGTTTTCCGGTGTCGGCTTTCAGGTTCTCACCCGTGGTGTCAATCGATTGCAGAGCGCGCCCTACACCGCATATATTAGCACGGGCGCGCCAACACTTTGGTCAAAACGTACACACACACATGTGCGCGCACGCACACGCAAATACACACCCAGAAAGAGCTCGATAAATTAAATACAAAAAAAGAAGGAGAAAGACAAGAAATAAAAAAGAAAGAAAGAAAGAAAAAAAGAAAAGAAAAGAATGAATGAATGGATTAATAAAAAGAAAAGAGGGGAAAGGATTGTCTAGATTGACACAGATACGCACGCGATGGAGATCTAATGCAAGACAAATTATTGCCTTTTACTGCGTGGGTAAAGTTAAACGCATGTATCTGCGTTTCTAAATTTACGTTGCAATTCTCTCTCTCTCTCTCTCTCTCTCTCTCTCTCTCTCTCTCTCTCTCTCTTTTTATATCATCGGTCCATATGCAACGTAAGCAGCGAAGCAGACCCACTCATATACCAATATCACCTTATCGCCCCCCCCCCTCCCCTCCCCCCCCCCCACTCCCCTCTCTCTCAGTTACACACACTTTCACACGTCATACTGTCATACAGAGAGAGAGAGAGAGAGAGAGAGAGAGAGAGAGAGAGAGAGAGTTTTAATTGCGAAGGTCTACGACCTATTTACACTGTATGAAAGAAAAAGGGGGAGTGGAATATTTACACACTCTCTCTCTCTTTCTCTCTCTCTCTCTCTCTCTCTCTTCTCTCTCTCTCTCTCTCTCTCTCTCGCGCGCGCGCCTGCAAACACACACACACAGTGTTCAGAAGGAAGGAAAGAAAATAAGTATCCTTTTTGATTATGAGAGAGAGAGAGAGAGAGAGAGAGAGAGAGAGAGAGAGAGAGAGAGAGAAGACAGACAGTCAGTCAGACAGACACAGAGAGAGAACATCCACATTTTGGATAAAATTTCTTACTTGTCCCGATGTAAATCTCTCCCCCTCCCCCCCCCCCCCCCCCCCCCCCCCCCATCTCAGCCCTTCCGAATGCCTGTCAGCAGGATGCCCAAACCAGACAAACAGTGATCACCATTTTGATTGGCCAGCGACTCTGACTCGGCCAATCACTTGGCATTAGTACAAAAATAATGTCAATGAAATAAATGCAAAATCCTCAGCAGTCGGGGTGATAATAATCAATGTTGGCAACATAACGCTAAGCTTTAATCCCCCAAAAGACGTTTGTAAAACACTGCTCTTGTCCAGCGGGCAAGTTGGCCAGCATTCACCAAATGCCCGGTAAAAGCGATCGCCTGCCCGGGCAATCGGACAGCCGTCACCGTCCTACCTTGAGGATGGAGTGGAAAAACTATCTGAATAAATAATTAGTTTTATTTAATAACTGACTAGCCAACAAACAAACTAACTAAATCAATAAAAGAAAATTTAATGAAAGGCGGGCATGGCAGGAGTTTGCTAAAAACAATAATAATAATGAGGGGAACGGGAGGCAGCAGAGAAGTCATTTCAGACATCAAATGACGCGAGAGTGAAAGCAGCCACAGATTACTTGCAAAATTTGTCAAATATGCGGTGTCGCATATAACCTAATGAGCTGTTTGTTACCTGAGCCATTCTCCCTAACAAGCAATCTCTCTCTCTCTCTCTGTGGCTTTCGCTCCCCGTCCCAGCCTGTCCATCTTTAACGTCAACAAGAAATAAATACGCGCGTGAGTGGGAAAAAAGTAACAAGGAGAAAATCTATACACCATCCATTATGGGCATTTATGGATTTTTTTTTTCAATCTAATGCTTCTTATTCACTACCACCACACGCCAGATAAACGACATGAACGCAATGATTACCTGGAGGACGGGCACATACACACACACACTGACCTGAGGGAATGAAAAAGGACGCACGTGCACCGTCATAGCCTCCACATGCCGCTGTTCCATCCCCCATACCACATCCCCCGGCCCCTCCGCCAAGATACTCGCCACCCCCCTCAGCAGACGTGCCTGTCACAACAGCGGAGGGAGGGTGGTGGGAGGAGGGGAAGCAAAGCGAGTCGCCGCCAGTCACCGTCGTCGACGTAGGGCTGTGTGACATCATCACGCCGATATGCGGCGACGTCCAACTACCCATCATGACGTCATTAGATGACGTCGCTGGAGCAGAGACGTCAGAAGGGGTGGTTTTTCCGGTCGGTGCTGTTTCCGACAATGTCCACAGGTGGCGGCGGTTTGTTCACGTCCGGAGGAGTGAAGCCGCCAATGCCGCCACCCGGGCAGGCCCTTGGGGTTGCTACCGTTAGCGACGATGACGGCGATGATGACGACATCGATGTTGCTCTGCTGACAGCGACGGAGTCCTGCGGAAGGGACTGACGTGGAGGGGACCAGCGGTCGGGGAAGAGTCCTGGGAGGTGGCGGGCGGGGGGAACGGAGTCCGCTGTGGGGGGTCCTCTCAAGCTCACGGGGTGATGGCTGTAGCTCCCTTCTCCCGGTGAGGTCAGGGGTCGCTTGTCGTAGTGCCCTTCCTGCCGGTGGAGCTTGACCCCCGCTGGACAGCTGCCCGCTGGGGGTGGGCGAGTGAGCGCACTGGAAGGAGAGAGCGGCAGGACTGCTGGCGAAGACTGGCTGGGAGTGCCGGGGGTCGTCCTGGGCAAAGGCCCGGAACCAGCTGAAGCCTCCACCGGCGAAGGCCGGCCCTGCGTTCTGGGAGGCCGGAACCCACTCCCACCCCCCACCCCCTGCCCCCCGACAACACTACGGTAGGTGTCCTGCTCCATTTTCACTCGCCGGTAGTGGGTGAAGGACATCTTATATGGTCGCGGACTTTTTTGTTCGGTTTAGAAATAGTTGTCCCAAAGATAGAATATGAATAGAGAGTGAATACAACACCGGAACTCTGAAGCCGTTTTGTCTTGTTATCCTCCTTTAAACGAATTCCAGTTTCGTTTCCATGCACCATTTGCTCCGATTGCTAGGTCTGACGACGGTCATGGCGTGTGTAGACGATTGAAAACATACGCACGTGCTTAAAATGAAAACATGCAAGCCTTTTTTTTCCATCTTAGTTACACGGTTACATTATGTTCAAGTTACACAAAACATCACAAGTGGACAGCATGGACCTAGGCCAAGTTTCAAGCCCTAAACATTCTATACGGTCACTAATAGTACGATCTATCATGGACTCGTCAGTCTTACGAGTCAATCACCGTCCGCGTCTTTAACGAGGCCTGGTGAGGACCACAAATGAAAAAAACAATCACTTCCAGGATTTAAGACAGTAATCACGCATGCAGCTGGAAAATAAATGATAGAATATTTGACATGCTGCCATCCACCGAGTTTTTTGCTTAAAAGTCTGAGGGTTGATGTCATCACTCACAAGTTAAGTGAGAGAGGGAGAACAAAAAATCATTGATACTGCTGATAACGTCAAGCGCTTGAACACCTGGGTTGTTTTGGGGCTATTTCTTGCATTTCATCGTAAAAGACGTTCCTTCTTTCTTTTTCTTCCTTTTTTCCCCTTTTTAAATTTTGTGTGTGTGTGTGTGTGTGTGTGTATTTTGTTGTTGATAAAATTAAAGTTTGTCTTATTTCTTTGATCGATAGTTAAACCCGTATATAGTTACATTAGGGCTCTCATCAGTATTTTTGGCGACGATCGATCGACCGTTTCTAACTCATCAATTGTGACACCGCCATTAAAGTGTTAAAATTGTTGAAGCGGACCCAGTTTTTTTTCTTCTTTTTTTTTTTTCTTTCTTTCCTTTTTTTTTTCTCTTCTTCAAAGATTACGTTCGCAATGAGCGTCTCTCTCTCACACAGCCCTGCTGCTCTTCCTTCTTGATGGAGTCGTTGATTTCCCTTCTGTGTTCATCCATTTCCTCCCCACGCCGTCTGTCTTCCTTTCCATTCCACTCTCTTTCCCTGTTTTCTTGTCTGTCGTCTGCTCACTTTACTCAGGATTTCCGTTCTTTGAATGATCACTCGCTATCCTTTCAGGCACGTGCAAAAGGTGTCGTCTGCTCAGTTCTCCCGCTCGGTTGCGCGACACGCCGGCGACACTGACAGTTGAACGAATGTTCAAACATACACGCAGCGTCCGCTAAAATGAAAAGTAGAAACGGAGGGAGTAAGGAACTGTTACATGGATTTTCTGTCAGCCAAATGTTGGCGGTTCCTAGCAGAGGGAACTGGCGAATTTGTCACTTTCCCCGGCACTATTTCTTCTCCGCGGCGTCAGCCCTGAGCGGCGGCGTTTTCCGGTCTGAGACTGTTTTTCATTTCCGCGCGGCTAAAAGCTTCGTGCAGACTTTCTCTTTCCTGTAAGCTGCCCCTTCCCACTCCACCTCCTTCCCCTTGTCCCCCTCCCCTCCCCCCTTCTTCTTCCCCACTCGCATCCTTTCTCAGTCGGTCGACGAGCTGTCTGATTTCGCCCCCACCCACCCCCCACCCCCCCCTCCCCACTGACACCCCCCCCCCCCCCCCACCCCCGTCTTCTGAGTTCGATCAGACGTCAGTTTCGCTGGTTTCCTCCCCCTCACCACCACTCTCTCTCTCTCTCTCTCTCTCTCTCTCTCTCTCTCTCCAAAGCTGTAGAAGGGATAAGAAAAAAAATGGTAACGAGAACGCCTTTCCCCCTAATCGTTAATCAGTGGCGACACGCCCAGTTCTCGTTGGTATCAACAGCAGCACTACATTGTGCGAGCATACAATTGGCGGACGACGACTGACGAATCAGAGATAGGCTCGGCACATCGGGCTTACTGCACGTGCATCGACCGCGCCTCCTCCCCCCTCGTCTTCCAATCATTGTTTCATAGTCATTATGCTGAGAAGTGTCGCCTTCCGCACTATCTGAGCGGTGAAGCGCGAGGTTCGTAGGACTCCGAGTCGACTGGAGATCGCTTTGATGTGGGTTGTTTCGCTCCTCCTCTAACATTTTCAGACTGGATGAAGTTCGTTGAGGTTTCACGGGAGAATTTGATTATCACAGTCTTAGGTTTTCGACAGAGCAGCTGATTCGTGTGCGCTTTCTTTTTCATGTTTTCTTTCTTTCTTTCTTTTCATATTTTGTTTACTTTTTTTTTTTCTTTTTAGTGAAAACATGACTGTGATGAACCTGAATGTGTTCTTCGATTTCATGTCTCTTCATTGAAAATATGCTAATCAGTTAAGGGAGAGGGCGATGGAGGGGGGGGGGGGGGGGATATCTATCTACAAAGATATGTGTGTGTGTGTGCAGATATGGTATGTATATCCGTCGAGGTATTTAAGTTCCAAGTGAGGTGGGGGGGGGGGGGGATGGGGCTGTAACTGGAATCTGGTCCTTTTTTTTTTCAAGTTTGTCGTCCCTCTTTCGGGTTATTTATACCTCACCCGACCACACAAAGGACTTGGACTCCATGACTCGAGCAATAAGCCGATAAACCGAACAAAGAACAGAGATTGCCATAGAAAGGAATCATTTGGAGTAATATCGGGATGCCCACACGGAGTTCACGTTGACTGACTATGCGAGTCAATCTTGCTAGCGGTCATTACACGCTTTCCGGCGTGATAGTGGGCCTACAATGTGACTATCGAATAAATGATAAAGCTGTGTGTGTGTGTGTGTGTGTGTGTGTTATTTATTTCTTTATTATTATTTTTTTTTTTTTAAACCAAGGAGAACTTTGCTGTCGGGTTTTATTTTTGTACTTTGCTACACAGGGCTCGTTATTTCATCAACTCATCCGAAAAGAATCTTACATGTTGAAAGTAGATAACTGACATTATGAAGAATACACTCAAACAAGAAAATCTGACGGAATAAATCAGTTTTGTCACACCGTTTTTAAAGTTATAAGGAGAGTTAACTTTCTGCTGGATCTTTTTGTAGACTTTTACTTTTTTTTTTTCTCTGTTCATTTTTCGTCTAATTCTTTTTTTTTCTTTTTTTCCACATTATCGGTCAGATATTCGCTGCGCCCCAGTCCATGAGATCCCCGACCACTAGCCTGACGCTTTATTTGTTAGGCATTCATTTGTTTATTTCTTCATTATTTCATCCACTGCGTAGCGCGTGTCTCAGAAGGGCGCGTGATCAATGCGTCAGAGCGCGTGCCAACGAAGGTGACGGCCGTGAGTTCGAGCCATCAGTGGGGTCAAACTTTCAGTAGACTTAAAAGCTTTTTCTGTACATCTACCTGATTCAGTTCAGGCAAATTGAAAGGCGGCAAAGGACATGAGTCGCCCCGCCTCGCGTTATGCCGTGCCCTTGATACTTTGAACCCCACCACCAGTTCTCTGCCCCTACGGTCAATAGGTTATATGGGATCTTTAACGTTTTTTTTTTTTTGTTTTTTTTTTTTTTTTTTTTTTTTAAACTGTTTCCGAAGCGTATTGACCAATGCCGCGGAAAGCGGCGAGTCTGTGATGGAGGTTTTGAAGGACTCGACTTCTGAGAAGGTCCAGTTGTCCGTTGCATTTAGCATTGTTGAGTTTAACATCACAAATTCTCTCTCTCTCTCTCTCTCCTCCCAAAAATCCTCTCTCTCTCTCTCTCTCTCTCTCTCTCTCTCTCTCTCTCTCTCTCTCTCTCTCTCTCTCTCGTGTTATTCAGCTGAATCGTCCACACCTACCACACGCACAAAGGGCAGCACTGCAGACAGAGAAAAAATCACCCCAGACGAAGAATGGCACATGACAAGAGCACTTAGGCCTACCAATGCTACACCGATACCACAAGAACAATGACGCTAGCACAGAGGGGGCACCTAAATTGACCTTTTTCGCCATTTTGTGGACTGACTTGATTCAAACTCGCAACCTTTGACTTAGAACTCGGTGCTTTCGGCCTACGAGCCAAGCTGGCACCCATTCTCCCCATTTGTTCCTCTCCCACAATGTTCCAATAAGGCGCCACGGGTGACGGGGTGTGTTGGCATCAAAAGGTCAAAGCCACATCAACACCGCTGAAGCCGAACCACAGACAGAACAACATGGCGGAGGCCCGAATGGCAACGCTACAAGCTTGCTTGCACAGCTAAGTGAGAAACCAGCTACTCTGGGAATTGCCAATGGGAACCACATGACCGTTTCCTGTAAAAAAAAAAAAAAAAAAAATGATGGTGGTGGCTGTTTGTGGGTTGTAGCGGTGGGTGGGTGGGAGAGGTATACCCGGGAAGGGGTTGGGATGGGGGGGGGGGGGGGGGGGGGAAGAGAGGTTGTGTCCCCTGGGATCAAATTGGCTGTTTCCTGCGACGTCAGTTTTCTCAGTATAGATTTTTTTTTCCTTTTTTTTTTTTTTTTTTTTTTTTTGATACTGAGAGAAGAAAACCATAAACGGTTCAAACCAGGTGCAAGAAAAATAATGAATCAAAAATAATAAACATATCCATGTAAATGCAAAATATGTTCTGTTAAGTTTATCTGCTGAAAAAAAGGAACTAATAATCATCAAAATCAATCACTTTTTGAAAAAAAAAAAAAAAAATTAAAATCAATTAAAAAGAGAGGAGAACTGAAGTCTAACAGCAGCAGAATTCATTTCGGACACGAACTTAGCGTATTTCTTTTCAGCTTCCGAATCCCACCGCTTTTTTTTTTTTTCTCTCTCTCTCTTTTCAATGCAGTATTTTTCCCCTCAATTTATTGTATTTCTCCTGTTATTGTCGATGTGTCCGTCTTCATGTATTTTCACAATTTCATGAAAGGATGCGGAAAACCATGTGGATCTTTACGTGGAGTATAGGAGGTCGTGTTGATTTTGTCTTTTCATTTTCTGTCGCATGCATGAGTCGACTAACGTCTTTCAGATGTGTGTCTGGGCACACGCACGATCGAGTGTATATAGATAGATAGATAGATAGATAGATAGATCAAAGATAATGATGCTGACGATGTTCATAAGTGTGTGATTATCATTATTGGTGATGGTGTTAGCGCTGACTCAGTTGCAGGTGAACTTTACAAAACGAAGCTCTGCGATTGCTCGCGCGTGCATGTCGTGTGTGTGTGCGCGCACGCACTCTTTAATTTTATTTCAAGAAGCAACAATTTGATAGAGTTATTATTTCACACAATTCCAGATACACAGGCGTTGAAAGTTTTATTCAAGTTCTTTTATCTATTTCTATTTATTTATCTGTATCTTCATTCGTTTATTTATTTATTGCAAAGGAATGTGCAAAAAAAAAAAAAAAAAAAGGGGGGGGGGGGGGGGGGGGGGGGGGGGGGGGGGGGGGGGGGGGGGGGGGGGGGGGGGGGGGGGGGGGGGGGGGGGGGGGGGGGGGGGGGGGGGGGGGGGGGGGGGGATAAGGAAACAAAAGAAGAAAGAAGGGAAAAGCATATAGTGAGAGAAAGAAGTGGTTTTGCCTGTTATAAGTGTCTGAATGAAAAAACACTACAACAAAACAAATGAAATAGAATGAAACAGAAAGAATAAAACATGTGACAAATATTCGCAGACATCCGTCACGGTTGAAGGAGTCCTGACTCACTACAGTGATCAAGGTCTGTGGGTAACGCTCCATTTCTCCGACAATTTTCGTTCAAACAGGTACAGTAATGCCTACGTCATCGTCATTTACAGAACCCTAGGCCTGGTCTATAAGTCTGTGAATACAGATCGTTGCTAAAATTTGATGGCTTCCTTCTTACACCACATTCCTTCATTCTGTCAAATTTCGTCAAGATCGGTACCATAGTTTTGAAGCAACTTTGCTGACAGACAGACAGACAGACAGACAGACAATCAAAAGGACGCTGGTGGAAACATCGCCTTGGCAGCGATAGAAATTGGTCAGTGACGTGTGCTGTGATCTCTGTTACGCAGACCTATAGCAGGAGATCAATTAAAAAAAAAAAAAAACGACAAACAAAAAACAAAACAACACTAAAGTAGCTTCTTTCACAACATATCTGCACACCATGGCAATGTAAAATCAAACACGTATCATTCACACGTATACCATACGTTATCTATACATCATAAACGATTGAAGCACAGAACGTATTATTTGTTAGTCGTGGTTTATTTATGTACACAAAGCAAATCTTGCATTCTTGATTTCTTTCGATGCACGGTTCTTATTTTGATATGAAGTAAATTACGTCGATATAGCTCATTATGTAGCCTGTAAATGTTTTGTAAATTGAATTCCAAGTCATTGCACACACACACACACACACACACACACACACACACACACACACACACACACACACAATGTATGCACAACCAGACCCTGCGGAAGGAGCACCTAGTATCCACTCTAGACATTTTGTACAGTTTAAATATGTAGTCGCCAGACCCACACGAACAACTGGCAGGTTAAAGACAATGACCAGAGAAAACATAAAGGCCAACAGAGTTTTAAGAACAAAGATGAAAGGATGGGTCGTAAAGGCGGGGGAAAAAAAAAACAGTAGATAAAAGTGAAGAAGGGGGGGGGGGGGGGGGGGGGGGGGGGGATTAGTCAAAAAAGGAGTGACAGTAGAGAGGAAGTTTAGGGCACGTAACTTTAAGAAGGCGCGGCGGATCATTACGAAAAGTAAGTCTAGCTTGCGTGAATTGTAACAACAGGAAAAAGGGGAGAAATGGAAGTTTTCCACAATAACTGTAACTGAATGGGCTTTAATTGTACACACACACACACACACACACACACACACACACACACGCTGTCTAAGATCACTGTTAGGTGGATAGACGTTAAATAAAAAAGAACGAACGAAACACACACACACACACACACACACACACACACACACAATGGATGACTCGTCGAAAATAAAGAGGATTTAAAAGGGAAGTAGCCTAATTTTTCTTTTAATTATCATTGTTATTTTGTATTTGAAGAGTATGGTCTGAAGTTGTCTTTCTCCATTCCCAATCCATTCTTCTTCTTCTTCTTCTTCTTCTTCTTTTTCAAGAGTTGTCTTCTCTTTCATAGCTGCTAAACTGTTGTGCTGAAGAGGTCATGTGGGTTGATACACTGCCGTCTGATGGCAAGTTATCGTTTACACTAGCAAGAAACACCATCCGCACAAAGGTCAGCCAGCTCATTGTTTTCACGTGCGAGAGAGAACGCTCAGCTGAACTGTATCGTGCCTACATTTACGGTATTGACCTCACTTCTTTTTTTTCTTTCTTTCTTTCTTTCTTTCTGTCTGTCTGTCTGTCTGTCTTTCTTTCATTTGTTTTTCCTTCTTAGTTTTTCTTTTCTTTTTTTCGCTGCCTTTTTCTCTTTGTTCTTCTCTGCCGAACACCGTGGGAAAATCCCGCAAGTCTTCCTTCACACTGAATGTCTGCTTCTTCGGCGCCACTATACTCCTAACAAGACTGTGAAGATGCAGACGTACAAAGTCACTTGAAAGTTAGGCTTGATAATGAACGGTGCCTATGACACCAAACGCAAGATGCTGGGCTTCCAATCAGTGAGGGGGGGGGGGGAAGGGGGGGGGGGGGGGGGGGGAACAGTCAGCTTCAACACTCTGCAGACGATAGTTCATCTGGGAGGGGGGGGGGGGGGGGGGGGGGGGGGGGGGGGGGACCATTATTTCACGACTCCCAGTCTCCGTGTGGATGCGGAGGGAGTAGTGGCGGTGGTGGTGGGTAGGTGTAGGTGTGGTAGTGGGGGGTCTTTCAGTACAAATCGTTCCTGCTTCGTCTGGAAGTTAGGTGATCGTAACTTCCTCTCTTTGACTCTGCCTGCTTTAAAACAAAACAAAACAAACAAACAAACAAACAAAAACAAAGAAATAAAGAAACAAGAAAGTCTCTTTATTGTCGTCTGCTGTTTTAACTTTATAGACCCGTCTCCTGCCTTTGTTCTGAACTTTTTTTAAAAGACCTTTTAACGCAAGATAAGGCATATCGGCTTTTTATGATTATTTCATTTCATTTCATTCATTTTTATTTGCTTTTTGATATCTGTTTATTTGGTCGTATGGTCGTAACCTGCGACTTGGGAAGGAAACATGTAAAGCTGTATGCACTATGCAGACTGGACACAGGCTGTCCGTTCTCCTGTGTCTTGCATTTCAATAATTTTCTCCAATTTTCTTTCTTTCTTTCTTTCTTTTTTTTTTTTTACGATGTTTTTCTAAACTGTCTAAACTGTGGAAGTGACAGATCAAGCGGTGTGTCTGACGTTTTCAGCCTTTTCATTTACCTACCATAAGGATGTCAATACTTTAGCTACATGGTCATAATTCGCTTTTGGTGTTTGTTTTCTATTTCATCATATAGTTTTCTTTGATGATCCAACCTGTTCGGGATTGACGTTTTTTACCTGTACGAGTCTGAGACCCTGAAAAGGTTCTCTGTAGTCGGCTGGGCTATAGTAGTAGTAGTAGTAGTAGTAGTAGTAATATTCACGACCCCCAGCGTCCAGGCCTGTCAATCCAGTTCTATACAGAACTCCAAACGATCACAGGAAAAGGACGAAGGCAGAAGATGAACTGATGGTACAACATGGAACGACACCGCTATCGGAGTGATATGCCCCAAATGGCTGACAACAGAAAATAATGGAGTACCCTGATTATTTTGAGCGTGTTAATAGGACACGGCAGCCACAGTGTCTCCCAAATAAGACGAATTCATCATTTAACAACAACAACAAAATAGTCCTCTAAATTTACACCCCTGTCGTTGCATGGAACCGAAACAGTATGATTTGCCTATTCATTGGAAAGAAAAATAGTTATGGCAGTAAAAGAAGACGGAAACAGACTGCGACGTTACTATAAAAAGAAAGGCCCCAAACACACACACACACACACACACACACACACACACACAACGGAATGTTAACGTAATACGCAATACAAAACAGACGAATGAATCCTAAGGCTACTATGTCTTCCTGAGACATCAAAAACCAAAAGACATCAAAAGGTACATGAAACTATACTATCTTGATTGATGTCTGGTGAACATTCCTACGGATATTAAAATTATCGTTTTCGGTAGAAAACAAGTGCGATGAAACTTGAAGTTTAATACTCGGAAAAGTAGGCCTATTCATTTGTTTGTTTGTTTCGTTTGTTTGTCAAATTTGTTTCGCCTTCACAGTCCCTTTTGTGTCGACAGTAACTCATCTGTACTAAGGCGGGCCGCAGCTCGAGCGTCAAGCCGGCAAACTGCTACCTGATGGCCGATGCTTCGTGCGTGAACGCGACGTGCCACACTGTCATTTTGTATCGATGATACCCACGTGTGCTTTGACATTCTCCACTGTTTAGACAAGCACGGGCGAGCTGTGGCCTTGTTTGGCTTCGGGTTACGTTGAATCGGCGCGCAGCCATCATCTACCGAGGCGCACTCCACTTCCTGTCGTTGTTAGACTGTTTTTGTTGTTTGTTTTTTTTTTTCCAGGCTGGCTTTCCCTAGTTTTCTCCGAGAGAACGAAAGACAGACGACATTTTGCCTGTCTTTTCCCGACCTCTACGAAAGCTGCAAGTGGAGGCCGTCTCCGCGACAGATTCGCAAGTTCTCGCGAGACTAGTGATATAGGCTGCACGTGCGCCGTCACTGTTGTGCGTGTGTGGCCGCAATTCTCCCCCTTCCCAGCCCCCCCCCCCCCCTCCCCCCCCCCCCCGCAGACGAGGCGACGTCTCTTGGTCGGTTCGATCAGATCGTGAGTTTAAGCATCAATATGAAAACAACGGATCCTTTAAACACTAGGCTAACAGCATTTCCTACATACACGTAAGCTTACGCCGATTCAAATAATCTGAACATCTAAACAATATTGATTATGCTAAACAATTAAATAGTGGGGGAAAACAAGTGCAGGCTAACAATTCTTCCATCATCATAGTAATGACTTGGCAAAGATTTAATTAAAAAATGAACATTAAGAAAATGGCTACTTAAAAGTAAGAAAATATAAATATGAAAACCCTTCACTAGCTGCATGAGAGAACCATCGTAATCCATCTCGAAGGCAGATCTATTTGTATTGCCTGCTCCTAGGCCTTTCGTCCGCTGGATCGGACTATATTGATTATATTGAAAAATTAAAAAGTGGGGAAAGAAAGATGGGGTGTGTAAGGGGGAGGGGGGGGGGGGGGGGGGGGGGTCGTAGATTTGATAGCACACAGACGAATGTTCGTGTTGCACTGGATCTCAGACCCAAGAACATATCCTCCAACACTGTCCAGCCCATGATACTCCACGGCGTCAAATCTGGCCAGAGGGTGCAGAACTACAGATGCAGCTTTGAGGCAGCCGTCATGACCTCTAGGAGACTGTGGGATTCATCATGGAAGGAAGACTGAAGATCTAACGCAACTAATGAAATCGTCCGCAGAAGAGGTAAATCTGGTGGCATTGACCTGGTGTTGGGTCTGAAAAAAAAAATCTGTGGATGTAACGGGTTTTTATAACTCAGTGGCGTCAGGGGATTAATTTCTCTTCGCAACACATAATCTTGTGTGTGAAATTCGGGGTGCTATGTCCACAGAGTGACGTACTCGAAACATGAGAGTGTCTTCGTTTTCCTCTCTCTCTCTCTCTCTCTCTCTCTCTCTCTCTCTCTCTCTCTCTCTCTCTCTGCATACATTTCGTTTTCTTATCGAAGAAAATTGTTTTCCTATCGTATACTGTCAGGGACAAAAGTCCTAGTTTGCGTGGAAAAGACGACCAAAAAAAAAAAAAAAAAAAAATCATCAAAAGGGGACTCTGGAGAGCGCAAAACCTCCGCCACAGAGTTAAACGGATCCTGGATCTTGCCTTTGATCTTATGCGGATCCACGCCAAAACATTGTGGCTTTGCACTTGAAAATCATTCCATTTGTCAATAAAGTTTCCTAAATAAAAACATTCTTTATCTACCTGACCTCTAATTCGGATCGGCTGAACGGATCAACACTAAAATGTAATCAATACATCTTGAACAACAAGCAACATTCCGCCTTTTAACCAAGTTTCGCTAAATTCGAGTGGCTTTTTGTTGTTGTTTTTTTTTTTTTTGGGGGGGGGGGGGGGGGGGGGGGGGGGGGGGGGGGGGAGAGGGGGGGGTATGAATTCATCATTGGCCGACATTATATCTTTCAACCCAGTTTTGTTAAGATCGATTCAATGTGTGTGTGTGTGTGTGTTTGCTTACTAACAAACGGACGCAGGTGAAAATATAACCTTCGCGGTGGAAGTACCAACAAACCTCACCGAGTAAGGCTCGCGCAGACCTGAAAACCAGTCGCTTCTCAGGCGAAGTTCTCCACAGTGCCACCGCTCCAGTGGTCCTTCACATGATGCACAGCTCTGTGATTTCACTGACCTTATAATGTGTTTCTGCACATTTTTCCAGCCTGATGTCTATGTTGTTCGATCGTCGTAATCGATGATGAGCAGGACACCACACTACAGGGGATTGGATGCGATGTGTCTGTGGCTGATCAGTATGGTACTGGTGAGAAAGGCACCGCCGCATGGCGAACACAGGTGGTTTCTGTCTACTGAATACAAAGAATTTTCACTGGGCCTCTGTCCTGAGCGGCCTCTGTCCTGAGCGACTCTGGTGATGTGACTTGGCCTGGCGGAGCGGTACACAGCCAGTAGTTCCCAGGTGTCAGGTTCAGTGTCAAAGCTCTTCAGTGGGGCCTTCAGGGCAACCTTGCAGCGCTTGTTCGGACCATCTTGAGAACGTTTGCCTTCCGCCAGTTTCGCCGTAGAATTGCCTCGTAGGTTGACGTGTATCAGGCCCCGTGCAGGAAGGCCGGCCCGCCTGGCTGCGCTCTTTCCAGCTGGGTGTGGATGTTTGGCAGCGAGAGAGGTTCGGTGTCTCTCAGCACGTGATCTTCGCTAGCTTTCTCTAGAACTTCACAGAGATGCAATTTAGCTTTTTTAGCGTTACGCTCTTAGACTGTCCATGTCTTACCAGCGTCCGATACGCTGTACAGCTAGCTGACGTGTACATCTCAGCTCTGTGGCCATCTTGATTCCTCTTCTCTCCTACACAGTTTCTAACCTACACTGAGTTCGGTTCACGTAAGACGACTGAGCTCAGTGTTACTGACGCTTAGGACAGGCACGCTTACTCACGCTGGCACTGCGATAAGTGATTACAGTTGTCAGTTGGATGTGTTGTAAATGGAGTTGGGTATTGGGATATTTCCTTTCTTTCTTTCTTTCGCGTTCCCGGCCATGCTATATCCTCAATCCGGTCAGTAAGGGCGAAGTTCACAATCCGCCGCAGAGTTCCACCGGTCCCCGTAGCTTCTCTTGGACCTCAACTGGCTCCAGTCGTTGTGGCTGGGCCCCTTAGAGGCTGGAGGCCCGGCTCTGTCACACCGCCTGGTGAACCACGGGACGAGCGCCATATCAGTCTTCATGGCCATACTGGGGTGAGATGATGCGTGGCGTCTGGTCTTCTCCTGTGCTTGTGACTCTGCAGGAGGTCTGCCCGCTGACCTCAGCCGACACATTCCGACTTCAGGGCTGCTCATGGTTGTCTGGTTACCCTGGTAATACGGGCTGACGTACACCAGACAGGGCGGGTGGGGACTCCAAATTTTCCGTCTCTCAGGCTATGTTGGTTCGCGGCACTCTCTTTTGTATTATCCAGAGCACCCCCCCCCCCCTCCCTCCCAAGCGGAAAGCTTGAGAGATCCCCAGTCCATCAACTAGGGGACGTGTCTCTACGTTGTATAGCCCCGGCGCGAGGGGGTACTGGATCAAGTCAAGCACAGAAAAATACTGGCGAAGTGATACGGCAGCAGTGCAGTGTCTCCTCTGTAAGGTTGCCTTATAACCGACCTGATATTGCTTGCTTCCTGTGGACTGCCATTCCTGCGCTTGCGAGTAAATTCAAAAGGGTTCTATGTCGTATAGGGCCCTGTTTTCAGTCGTACATCTCTCTCTCTCTCTCTCTCTGTGTGTGTGTGTGTGTGTGTGTGTGTGTGTGTGTGTGTGTGTGTGTGTGTGTGTGTGTGTCCGTACGCCTGTCTGTTTTTCTCTCGGTCACTCTGTGTGTGTGTGTGTGTGTGTGTGTGTGTGTGTGTGTGTGTGCGCGCACACACACACACACGCGTGCGTGCGTGCGTGCGCGCGTGCGTGACGTGAGCGTTTATGAATGGATTCCACCATTTACGCGCAATAAAAATATTAAATAAGCCGTTCGACTGCGGTCTCTAGTTTGACCCACTCCACATCCCCAGCCCCATAAAGGAACAAACTGTTATTATTGACCCTAACTGAACAAAACACTCCCCTTTTCACTGCGCGCCGTCAATTTCATCTGATTAAACATTGATAGGTGTCAAGGGCAAGCGATAATTGTCTCATCATTAAGTGACGACCCTTGCTTCAACAACTGAAGGGAGTTAATTGGTACTCTTCCGACGTGACCCGACAGTGGAGGTAAAATAAGCCGCCATTACCATGTCGTCTGCCAGTTTCGTCCCCTTCGTCTTCCCCAGTGACAGCGCGAACGTGTCGTCTGCGACAAAATAGGCGCATGAATATTTGATGAAGTCTTGAAGAGCTGGAGCCTTCTTTCCAACTGGAGCGGTCCAGCGGATGAGTTTCAATTATGGAATCAGATTTCCAGCTGGAAAAAATGGTGCGCTCACGGAAGACTTTAGCCTCAGGTTAGTCCACCGAGTTTGTAGGTTTGTGGAATGGAACTTCTCCCGGTTGTCCCGTTACGTTTGAAGCAGTGCAGCTCCGTCTCCTCTCTGCAAAACTCTCTCTCTCTCTCTCTCTCTCTCTCTCTCTCTCTCTCTCTCTCTCTCTCTCTCAGTGCGCGCGCGTGTGTGTTTACTACACATTGTGCACGTGTAGCCTGTATGTGTGTGTGCGTGCGCGCGCGCGTGCGCGCTCTCTTTGAGTGTGTGTGTGTGTGTGTGTGTGTGTGTGTGTGTGTGTGTGTGTGTGTGTGTGTGTGTGTGTGTGTGTGTGTGTGTGTGTGTGTGTGTGTGTGTGTGTGTGAGAGAGAGAGAGAGAGAGAGAGAGAGAGAGAAACCTGAATTTAATAAGGACCCAAAACCTTCGGGTCTCACCAAGTCGTCCGTCAGCGAGTCGTGTTTAGTTTTCCCCAAAGACGACAGTGAAGTTTATTAGAAAATATCCCAAAGCTAGATTCGCTTGAACATTTACAACGAAAGACTAACTATATTTAGTTTTGATTTAAACCAAACTTTATATATTCCACCATGAAAATAAGATTACAACTTCACCATTAATTTCTCTCAAATTTCAAAGTCTGTCAGCGGTACACCTAATTTAGAATGATGATAATGATAATCAAGAACTTCAAGAACATGCTTCCGATTATTTTTTTTTTTCTCTAAAAGTAAAGGTCTGTTGACTTTACAATGCAAAACGGAAATTTTCGTGGGGTGAAATTAATTTTACATCATTTTCTTTTAAAATAAGAAATGAGCAACCCATATCTACGCAAACACAAAGTTTTTATAAATGTTGTTATCAAATTATTCCATTATACGTCTTATTTTTTTCCTGTTACTATTCTTCTAAATTGTGGCCGACTAAGACGGACGGACAGACAGACAGACAGACAGACAGACGAACAGACAGATGGACAGACAGGCAGACAGACAGAGCCACGCAGGTGCTGCGACACAAGCATCGCTGGAGGCAGGACATTAATTTTGCAGAGACAAGTGATTGTGGCTCTATCGCTCGGCAGCCCTCCCTCTCACTTCAGCTGCCCTTCACCGACCCCCCCTACCCTTCCCCCACCCCTACACCACACCCCCCGCTTCCCCATCGCCGTTGATTCCTCGGTCCTTCCCCCCCCCCCCCCCCCCCCCCCCCACCCCCCACCCCCCACCCCCTCTCCCCACCAACCCTTCATACATTGCATCCCTTCCGTGCCACCTTTCCTAATGTTCTCGCTCCCTTTTCCTCTTTCTTAGTGATCTTGTTGCATTTCTCTCTGTCCCGCTCTCTCTCTGTCTCTGTCTGTCTGTCTGTCTGTTTCTGTCTGTCTAAGTTAGGTAGATACCAAATGTACGTTCATTCGTATATAAAGTATAAGCATTAGTCAGAAATAACTAGAATGAAGGAATGCACATTATCTGTTAAAATATATAAAGTTCTGTATGATTTAGATTGTAGAGGAAACTGTACATGGGTTTCAAACATTCCGAGTTATAAATAGAAATTCGGTCGTGTTGAGGTGGCCACGGTGTTCAATGTGAGATTCGGTTTGTGCAAAGTTTTGAATAGCGTGTAAGTAATTTTTCTTAACGATGGTACGGTCGATTTCACGGTAGTGACAGATTCCCCGTTTTATACTACATTTAAACTAGAATCAGCGTTGAACCTCACATTGAAGTGAAGTTTAATTTTGTCAAAATGCAGAGTCTTGTAAAAATGAGATGTGGTATTTCGAATATTACAGTTCATTCGAACAGATATAGACACCATCCGGAAAATGAATGGTGGCTGTTATGCAAGTCAGCGAGAGAAGTTGCAGTATATCTCATATCATGTTGGCTACGTTTGCAAGCATTTTGCAATGAATACTTATCACCTAGATTTTATAACCATCTAGGCGTAAATCCGCTTGCATCGCGATTTTCGTTAACAAATGAAGGTACTCAGAAAAGGCTATTTAAAAAAAAAAAAAATTTTTTTTTCGTACAGACGTGCCAAAAATTGGATGGCATCCCCTGACAGTCATTATGAAGCTTGTTGGAGGTGAGGTTGTAACTGTTCGCATTTTTTGCTTGTGGTTTGTTGTTATACAGTAAGCTATTTCATTCTCATCCAAACTTCAGCCCACAGAATAAAGTACTGTTTCCGAACGAATACTGTTCACACCCATTCATGAGGGGATATGGCCTTGAGTTATCTCTCTCTCTCTCTCTCTCTCTCTCTCTCTCTCTCTCTCTTTCCACGAAAGGTGTCCACCCTAACTCAGTGTTGTATATCACGCAGAAATGGGGTTACAGTCCGAGTTTGGGATCACGTGGAGAGGAGTCAAGGGAAAAGGAAAGAGTAAGAGTATGCATTGTCCTAAGGCTCATCACATACCGACAGTTGGCTGTGGGAGTGGGCGATTTAGATTAACTTTCATTAACTCCGTCCCCCCCCCCCCCCCCCCCCCCCCTCGCAAGAACCCCCCCCCCCCCCCCCCCCCCCCCCCCCCAACCCCCCAAAATTTGTTAGTTAATGAGTCGCCCAAAAAACGTTAATGACACTAACGAACACTAACACTCGCTCGATGAAAACAGTTTTTGGACCTCGTCTCCTTTGCACACAAATGACTGTGAAGTACCACGAAAGTAGCGTCTCTTTGGAAAACTTCAAACGTGTTGAAATGTCGGAGTGAAAGTACCCATGATGCCAAAGTAAAAGAAACCTTCAGCATTACACACACACACACACACACACACACACACACACACACACACTTTTAGAGTGTTCCAACATGCACTAGAGGGGGTTCCCTTCCTTTTTCCATTCGCTGATATAACTATTCTGTGTTACGGCAGGTTGTAAAGAACATTGAAAAAGTGAGACATTTGTTGTGTTGTAGATGTCCACAGAAGTGATGTACTGTTTTGAATCAAATTTAGCGGATCGACTGACGATTTGAAATCTGGAGCGGGTAGAAGGGGAGGTAAATACGATCATATCTGGAGAGCATAACGTGCCAAATCTCGCAGTGGTACAGAGTCTAAATTACAATATCCATATATTGTCATAACTGTGCGAGGTTTCATAAGCGGACGCGTGAGTGAGTGTGCGTGTGTATGTATGTTGGTTGTGTGTGTGTGTGTGTGTGTGTGTGTGTGTGTGTGTGTGTGTGTGTGTGTGTGTTGTTCGCACGTGTGTGTTCGCACGTGCTGATGTTTTCAACATTATGCTGAACCCACGACAATGTATTTAATACAACCGATTTTTTGTAAACAACTTGATTACATATGCTTTTGGTCGAAACATAATGGATGTGTAAGAATGAACCGCGCTAGGTGAAACATGATACATGAAATATGGTGCACCGTCTTAAAACAAAAGACATGCATATAACTAATAAGAAACTAGTAGTAGTTGTGATATTAGTAGCAATAACAGTAGTAGTCGTAATAGTAGTAACGACAACAACAACAACAACGTGAACAATAACAGTGATGGTGACGATGACGATTGTAGTGAAAATCAAAATAACAACGACAAAGATATGACTGAGCTGTCATTTTTTCCGAAAGGACAGCACACAAAAGCAACAATAACCACACGCAGAGCAATGATACTGATAATAGTGCACGTATATACTGAAAACATTCATCCATCAAGCATACTGCTATAACACATGTTTCTGTGTGTTAAGATATATGTGTCTGTGTGTATGTGGTTGGGAAAAAAAAATCAGCACTTGCAATTTTTTTTGTTTACCTAATTGAGGTACAAAACCCTACCCCCCCCCCCCCCCCCCCCCCCCCCAGGGGGTAAGCTACCCCCCCCCCCCCCCCCCCCCCCCCCCCCCCCCCCCCATGAATTGTTGGAAGCACTGACTTTCACTGACTGATATTACATGTAGCGGTATTATGGACATGGTGTGAATTCCTGTGTTAACCAGATCATTTTATTCTACTTTTTCGCTTTTCTTAAGAAATTCACTATGTTTGTGTGCTTATGCACCGGCAGATGAATCTGAATGTATGAGTAAATTACTTGATCTATCTGTGCAACTGTGTATAGATACCTCTTATTAAATTGATAGAAATGAATGAGTGAATCAAAACAGATAAGATTGTGCAAACACTTTTTTTAAGAAAAAAAGGGCTTAACAGTAAAATGTATATAGCACAGATACTTTTTTTTAAAGAGAGAAAAAAGGTCTAAGCAATCATGTCCAACTATTTTAAAAAACACACACACACACACACACACACACACACACACACACACACACACACACACGTGTGCGCGCGCGCGCGCGCGCGCCCACACGCTTGCAGGTACGCACACGCGCGCGTGTACAGACAGAGAGCCAGGCAGGCAGGCAGAGTGGCAGACGGAGAAACACAGGGAAACAGGCGCGAGCGTAACGGTACAACAGACAGCTTATATCGTCGTCTCACACACTTTTCGTACTGTGCGCAACAGCAATCAAGAGTCGATAAACCAAGAGAAGCCAAGGGAGATGAATCGTGAAATGACGGACTGTTACTGACAGTTTATACAGGAAAGTTCACAGTGCGATCAATCTTCTCTCAGGTGGTATCTTCTCATGACAAGCTTGAAGGAGACCTTTGTGGTTCTTGAAACCCGAAACAGTCGTTGACACAGACTGCGACACGGCGTCTATTGGAGCCCCATCTCATCCCCCTCTTTCACATTCATCTCCCCCCCCCCCCAACAGAGAGAGAGAGAGAGAGAGAAAGAGAGAGAGTATCAAGTTACTCACCAGCGCAGCTAGTGTGGACGCAACCTGTAGGTCTGCAAATGCAGGTGACGTTGGCGTAAAGTGGGAACAAGTTGTCATTCCTTAGTCGCCGTTTTACAGTCCGATAGCGCCCTCATTTACATATCATGCAATGATACACAAACCGCACAAAAGCCGGAAACGCCCGAAACAGTACGTCCGCTTTCAGTTCCCTGGCGGCGCAACTCCCGAAAGGTACCGTAGATCTTCTCGCGAATTCCGCGGTAAGGAGCGGGTGAAAAAAGTCTTTCGCGGCCAACTTGCTCTCCTGTTGTTGGCTAATTACCTGCAACAGAAAAACTAGCAGCCACCAACGGCAGGCACGCTCGCGTAGAAGAAAGATGAGGTATGACAGGGGAGATTTTTGGGGAAGGGAGGAGCGATGGAGAGAGAGAGGGGCGCAGGAGACGGGCTTTAGGTGTAGAAATGTAAGTTACAGCAGGAAGATTTGAGAGAGAGAGAGAGAGAGAGAGAGAGAGAGAGAGAGAGAGAGAGAGAGAGAAGGGGGAAGGGTTGTGAAGAAAGGAGGTGGGCGGGGCAGAGAGAAGAAAAAGGATGGTTATGTAGATCGTTGTCCTGTTACAGCTTTTTTGTAGTCAGCCGCCGTCGTAAAGGAGTCTAGGAAATTTCATTGTCTTGGGCATACTTGTGTCTTTTTTTCTTCTTTTTTTTTTTTTAACCTAAGCCATATCCCCTCACACTACCCCCTTTTCTCTCCTGACCGGATGTGAAGAATGACAAAAGCAACAGAAAACGAGTCCCTATGGAAGGGATAACAACAATAACTATATTATCGATAGTATTGTAAGAATATTGAGCTTGTCTGACGTAAATTTTACAAACGGGATAAAGTAACTCATGTCCCAAATATCTCTCTAAACGCTTCTTCGTTGTGGGGCGAAGCTTTTTTGCTTTTTTCTCTGTTCGTCTGTCTCTTCCTCCGTCCTTCTTTATTGTGGTTCTCCTTCTGTCTTATCCACACTAACTATATGTCTTACACCGCACGGATGTTCTCCCCCACCCCACCCCCACCTCCCTGTCTACTGAACTCTACATCGTGGTCTGAGTTGTAGTCTAGCTCCCCATGGAAATGACCGTGGGCTCTTTCAATGCAAATGGCCTCCGCTCCTTTCGGTGGTTGTGTGTCAGTAATATGCGCTTTTCTGTCGCTCTCTTCGACTCTACCCTTTTCCTCTTTTTTTTTTTCATTTCATTTATTTTATTTTTACTCTTTTTGCTATTTCCCTGGTTTTGTGGACCATTCTCCTGTTTTTGTTCTCGAACGAAACTCTTTCACATGTATTCCTCTTAAGAACGAATTATTACGCTTTGCAGGAATCTGGCGACACTGAATAGAGGGGGGTGTTACCAGTTCACTCTGCAGTGTTTGTTAGCCGATACGGCTTTTTATACAATTTTTGACACAACTATTTTCCATGTTTCTTTTCTTTCCTCGTCATTTTTCTTTTGTCTTTGGGGTGAGAAATCAAAAAGAGCATCTTATGCTCTCAGCTCTGCTGGTGGTTGATCTGCCGTCAAGATGGCAGTAGTTCAGTTACCCGTGTCATGATCTGCTTTTGCTGCTTGTTTCTTTCTTTTCTCCTTTTAAAAAAAAAAAAAAATTTTTTTATAATTTTTATAGAAAAATAGAATAGTCCTGTTTGAAGATATCCAGAACGTGACATTTTTCTTTTATGCTGCATGAATTTGGCTGCTCTTAAAAGGCTTTGCGTGGTTGGCTGGTCTAATGATGTAAAAAAAAAAAAAAAAAAAAACTTTAAAACTTTCGAATTAGACGTTATTTTGAGGGTATCACGTGCACAGTGAACGAAACGCACGTGCTTGAAGCCACAATAGCCGAGGACTGTACAGTGCAATACAAACCATGTAGAACAGTACAGTGCACTATGGCACCGTGCTGTATGATACTGTTCTGCAGCACCGCATAATACAGAACTATGTCCATACCACACCACTTCACATCGTACGATGGAATGTGCTTCTTCCAGTTTGTCTCTTGAAATGAAAAAGAGCAGACTGTAAGAAGCAGGGTTACAAAACTATAGGTATGTAAGTTGCTTTATACAGTCTCTTCATGTTTTTTGCCCACAAACATGGAGTGAGTGATGAAGCTCACAAGGTGCACTGTATGACGAAACAGCAATAAAAGTGTCTCTGAAGGCAAGAATTTACTAGACACCAGACAAATGCATTTTTCTCTCCATGGAACCTTTGTTGAAGATTGCTTCACTTTTCTTTTAGCTTTTGAAAGGAATTTAACAACAGTTTTTTTCTTCTTTGTTGGTTCATTTCCGTGCCACCTCAGTGGTGTCACCTCAACACCGCTCCTTCCGGTCTCCCGTCCACAGCCACACCCTCCCTTCTTTGTCCGGCAGCAGCCTCGGCGCTGGCAATCCAAAGGGAGCAGTCAGTATCAAATCGTCGTGAGGCAACCCACCAGAGGAGACACTTCACCGCTGTCGAATCACTTCGGTGTTCAGTGTTGCCTGTTCTGATCCAACATTCCCAGGACACCACCTACTAAGTCCGCTGCTGACGACACTACTTGCTTGGTCGCGGAGCCGGTGTGAGTGGCCGCCCCTCTCCAGAGGGTACCACCACGTCCGTCAAGCGGCAGTCCCCATGAACTTGGCGATACCGGGGGTCACTGTACGAACTGACCAAGAGCATGGATGTGAAGAGGAAATCGAAACTGAGGTCACCCTGAGAGCAGGGCAAAGAAGGGCCACTAAATTTTAGACTTTTCTCTGAATGCTGATCGATGATGATCATGACGATGGCGAAGATGATGCCATAGAGCTCCATTCTGATCTGAGATGCATAGACTGCATGAAGACTGCATGACAGGCTGTGCGCTATGCTTATGTTCATTATGTATCTCAACGTCAACCCGGCCCGAGAGATACAGACACCTGTAGTGTTGATAAGGAAATTTGAGCAACATCTCTCCGAGTCACATCCAATAAGTGGATGAAACTCGACTGTGTGGTTTCAGTCTTCTCAACTGAGTCTATAGCAAACTCAACGCTGGGTAGGAGCCGGGTCGGGGCAGAATAATCCCACAAATAAACGGCTGTGATGGAAATCGAACCCATGACTTCCCAGCCGGGATTCCGCGGCGTTAACCGCTGTGCCACGGCGGCTGGTGTTTTTCATTTAATTCGGTAACAATACAGAAACCAGCTTAACTTTATATTTGGTGGTGGTGTTTCAAAATCAGCCATTTTGATTTAATTAAGAGTATGTTCAGTCCAGCGATGGTTTCCACGATCGGGTGAACGATAATTAACATGTTGTTTATTCTTTGGGTCTCGTTTCATGACGATAATGAAAGCCGCTACACGTTGATCCGTGTTTTTCCAAAAGCTTTTTACCAGTAGACATGTGGGGGGGAGAAGAAGAGACAGATAAAGAGAGAGAGGAGGGGTGAGAGTGGAGAGATATTTACGAGGGTTGAACAAAGGCTTTGAAGAAAATACACATGCGCAGGAACGCACACACACACACACACACACACACACACACACACACACACACACACACACACACACACACACACACACACACACACACACACACAGAGATCGGAACACATACACGCGCGCGCGCACTTGCACGCTTGCGCTGAAAGAGAGGGAGTAGGTGCACACCTTGACAAAGATACTCCAGCAGAGGGCGCGCGACGGCCGTTGGCGACACCTGTCGGTGGAAGCACGTGCTGAGCAGTTAATGGCTGAGACGTTGAATAAAGATACGGCAAAGAAAAAGCGTGGAAACCCGATCACTTCCCGTCAACTTTTTTCCCACACACCTCCACTCGAAGTCGCGGGTGCTTGCGAACGACGAAGACGGGGAAATGAGATACAGACCAACACCCCTGGCGGCGTTTTACACCCCCCACCCCTGGCGGCGTTTTTACACCCCCCACCCCCTCCTTTTCCAGTTCGCTTTTCTTTTTTATGCATCTTTTGTTGACACATCGACAACTGAATCTCGGAACTCCAGGTATTAAACGTCTCTACAAAAACAACTGTAACGAGCAATAATGCATGCGTCATTTCCGTAATATCAGGACAGATTCATTACTGTATCAAAACATGGTAGTCCATTTCATCCAGATATCGTGTAATAAAACACTGATGTAAAACTAACGGACCGGGGGTGGAACGTGAATGTATGTCAGCGTGCGTGCGCTTACCCGTTTTAAATGCTGAAGATAGTTGTCAGCGATGATTTAGCCCTTTCCAGTCTTGTGTGAGAAAGCGGAATTTCTTTACTTAAGTGAACAGTAGCAGCAGCAGCAGCAGCAGCAGCAGCAGCAAACAAACAACAACAACAACAACAATGAACATTTTGATAACAAGATGCGTGTGTTGTGATGGCGTATGTTGGCTTAATCGACCGACGATTTGCCTGCCGCGGTAAAAAGGCACTTTACACACTTATAGATTCTGATATCTCTCTCTCTCTCTCTCTCTCTCTCTCTCTCTCTCTCTATATATATATATATATATGTGTGTGTGTGTGTGTGTGTGTGTGTGTGTGTGTGTGTGTGTGTGTGTGTATGTAAAAGGAAAATTACGACTTTCAATCGGCATTTACATCCAATACTGTATTCTCGATATTCATCAAGTTTATTCGAAAAAAAAGATAATTCAAATTATTAGTCTTAATAAGTTTATTGCGAAGTATCGTGCAACTTTCTGTCTATCCATACCCGAGTTCTTCTTCTGTGACATTTAGCAGTCCCTAGGCCTTTGTGGTCTGCTAGGCGACCCGACTGGCTGTTGTCCATGGGACCAACGTCTATCCATCGTTGATGCTGTCGCGGTGCATAATGACACCCCGGGTGACAATTTAAACGAGCGTTGCATTACAAAAGAAATCACATCGGTACAAAATGTCAGCAGGATAACAGTTTGCAACAGAACAAACTGTCGCTGATTATGAATGTCAGGGTTTCGGTCGGATGTATTATGTGATTTAGGTATGCAGTGTGCAGTTGAGAAGATGAATATACTTAAACGATAACTGACAGATTTGGAATCAGCTGAACATAAGCCCAGCCATCCTTCCACCCATACCCCCCACACACACACACATACGCACACACACATGCATTCTCACATACACACGCGCGCGCGCGCGCGCGCGCGCGCGCGCGCACACACACACACACACACACACACACACACACACACACACACACACACACACACACACACATATGTTGAAAACAAGTACAGAAGTTTATGCCAAATGTTTTGTAGAAGTTAGCAAAGGCGCCTATAGGCATGTCTTAACGGACCACTCGTTTTGGTTGGTATCATATGGCACAAAATGTCACCCCAGTGTCCGGGGTAACATTTTGCACTGGGGTGACATTTTTCACCAGGTGACATTTTGTAATGGGTGACTTTTTGCACTGGGTAACATTATGTAACGGGGTGACATTTTGCACCGGGATGACATTTTGTACCGGGATGATATTTTTGCGCTGGGGTGACATTATGCAACGGGGTGACATTTTGCACTGTGTGATATTTTGTAGCTGGGTGACGTTTTGTCCCGGGTTGTCGTTTTAATAGGGGTGACGTTTTGTTCCGGGGCGACATTTTGAACAGGGGTGATATTATGTAACGGGGTAACATTTTGCACTGAGGTGACATTTTTCACCAGGATGACATTACGCACTGGAGTGATATTTTGCACTGCAACAGACGCCACTCACGTTTTGTTCATGTCTTTGTCAGTGTGTTTGTTTTCCTTTCTCAAGCAGATATGCCCACTGACACCGCTAGAGCGTATTCTCTTGCCCGCGCTCAGTACGTGAAGAGACATCACAGAGATGCTACGCGTGTGATGTGAGGTGTGCGAAGTATAATGATGTTGAAGTTCTATAAATCAGGGTGCTGTGAAAGACAAGTTTTCTTTTTTTTTTTTTTTTTTTTTTTTTTTTTTGCTGTCCCAATCTCTGCGCCACCTCACAGGCAGTGCACCCACGCCGCTCATTCCGACACCCCGTCCACAGCCACAGCCCGGTCGGCCCCGTCGCAGCCCCGGCACCGACAATCCACAGGGAGCAGTCACTGTCAAATCGTCAAGAGGCAACCCACCGGAGGAGACACTGTACTGCTGCCGAGTCACTTCGGTGGTGTTCAGTGGCGCCTGTTCTGATCTAACATACGCGGGGACACCACCTACTAAGCCCCCTACTGACGACAATAATTGCTTAGTCTCGGAGCCGGCGTGAGTGAGCTCTCCCTCCGGAGGGCGCCACCACGTCCGTCCAACGACAGCCCCCATGGACTCGCCGATACCGGTGACCCCGACAGAACCAAAGCAAGGCCACCGTGGAGAGGACATCGGAACTGAGGTCACCATGAGAGCAGGGCATGAAGGGCCGCAGAACTTGAGCCTTTTTTTTTTTTTTTTTTTTTTTTGATCGATGACAATGAGGATGATAATGATTAAGATGATGCTACGGATTTCCATTTCGGTCTGAGACTACATGACAGGGCTGCACTCTACGCTTCCTTTCATAATATATCCCCGGCGTCAACCAGGCCCGAGAGATGCAGACACCTGCAGTGTTGGTCAGGAAATTTGAGCAACACTCTCAGGAACGCGTCCATTAAGTGGATGAAACTCGACTGTGTGGTCCCAGTCTTCCCAACTGAGTCCGCAGCAAACTCAACTCTGGGTAGGAGCCGGTCGGGGCAGAAAAAACCCACATGACTCTGATGGAATTCGAACCCACGACCTCCCAGCCGGGAGTCCGCGACGCTAACCACCACTTCGCCACGGCGGCTGGTGAAAAGTTTTCTTTGTGCACAGTAGACCCCTGTTTGCTGTGACAAGTTTGTCGTCTCAGCCGAGAGACGAGCTCTCACGTCACCGACCATCAATCATGGGTGGAGTGAGAAGCGGTTTGGGAGGGAGAGTGAGGAGGGAAGGAGGGAATACTGTGAGCGAGGGGAGTACCAAGGAAGACTCGAACCTCGGACCTGAGACGTTTTCGGCCCTTGGAAGAGTGCATTATTTTCAAGAACGCCATTTTGACGAATAGTACGCACCTCTCCTCTGCCCCCCCCCCCCCCCCCCCCCCCTTATTTGTCCTCCATCTTTTCCCCACTCTCTTTACTCGTTTCATCAGTATCACGAAGGCTTGCGATCCCTGTGACTAAAAGATTCGTTTGCGTCTTTTTTTTTTTTTGGTTTTGATTAAATCTTCAGTGTAGGATATTTAGCTATCAACGGTGCCTTATGTGTGTGTGTGTGTGTGTGTGTGTGTGTGTGTGTGTGTGTGTGTGTGTGTGTGTACGCGCGCGGGCGTGCCCTGCTGTGTGTGTGTGTGTGTGTGTGTGTGTGTGTGTGTGTGTGTGTGTGTGTGTGTGTGTGTGTGTGTGTGTGTGTGTGTGTGTGTGTGTGTCTCTCTCTCTCTCTCTCTCTCTCTCTCTCTCTCTCTCTCTCTGTAAGAGTGGAAGAGTGTGTGTGTGTGCGCGCGCTTGTGGGTGTGCCTTGTGTGTGTGTATGTGTGTGTGTGTGTGTGTGTGTGTGTGTGTGTGTGTGTGTGTGTGTGTGTGTGTGTGTGCGCGTGCGTGCGAGGCGTGCCTCTGTGTGTGTGTGTGTGTGTGTGTGTGTGTGCGTGTGCGTGTGTGCGTGCGTGCGTGTGTGTGTGTAAGTAAGAGAGAGAGAGAGAGAGAGTGTGTTTGTGTGTGTGTTGAAAAGAACAACGCCGCTCTCTGATCCGTTCGTTTCCCAAGAGGTTCCAGTATCCGTTTTAATCCAAGCTAGCACGTCGCTGTCACTTCACGTGCCGCGTTACATTATCGGCAGCTTTAGTCATCAGATCGCCGAAAAGTGATTCATCTTTCTACGTCCTTGTTCAGCCGCAAGCTTTCTCGTTCGAACTCTATCAGATGCGACAGTAGCGTGTAATTTCTGGCCATGCAAAATTATGCGCAAATATTAACTTACTTGGAAGGGGCGTTTTCGGCTCTTTGTGCTGTTCTACCCCACCGCTTTCACCCACCTCCCAGCCAACCACTGTGTGGGGATTGATAGGGAGGGCGTAGCTGGCTATGTACATGTCATGTTGTCCTGGGTGTAGGGTTTGGGGGGGGGGGGGGGGGGGGGGGGGGGGGGGGGGGGGGGAGGGGGGAGGGGGGTAAGGGGGGAGGGGCGAGGGGAAAGGGAAACGGGGAGAGGATGGTTGGCTGGCCATATCCATTCCATGTTGTTGATTCTGGAAGTTAAGACAAATATTTCGGTAACGGGGATTCATTCTAGTTATCAAACGGTGTAACGTTCTGTAACAGCTCCACGCCCAAAGTGACTCCCCGGCGGGTGAGATATGGTATGCCAGTGGCCCTCCCCCAAAATCTCGCCCCCTGTGGGGGTAAACCTCCAGTCCGACCTCTTACTTTGTTCCAAACATACTCCCTTCCCTAAAAAAAAGAAGTTCTTAATGTTCCAAACGACAAGACGTTTTTAAACGCATTGCGCCTGAATTTATGAGCGGAGGGATTCTGGACCTGAGCGAGAACTACCTCCACGATGCTCCAGAACAACTCCCGGTTCACTGGGTCCACTACCACCATGGAGTGTGAACACAGGCACGTGTCCACACTCACCTGCGCCATGTGACAGAAAGGGGAAAGTAGACACACAGGTGCTTATGTTGACCTCATGAAATGGTTTTAGACCATGTTCCGAATTAGTCATCGGGGAGAGAGTCTCTGGAATAGGGGAGGAGATGGGAGGGGGGGGGGGTGGGGGTGGGGGGGCTCATGCTCACGTCCAGAATCACAACCCACTGCCACCACCACCCCTTTCTCCTCAAAGTTAGAAGCAGCGCGCTTTATTTGATTTTGTTTTTAATGTTCTATATATTGAGACACGTGTGAGAATGTTGAAGAAGGGGAGTTATTTCGGAACGAAGAAGTCGGTCTGGATTTAGTACCCGGGGTGGGGTTGGGAGCGGGGGTGTTGGTGCACACCCTTTCTCACTCGCCGGGAGTGATTTTGGACATGGAGTGATTTCGGAACATTAACCGTGCACGATTGTTTAGGTAACTTGAGTCTTTTAGTCAGGAAC
>JADBJO010000203.1:372500-377500 GCA_016801955.1 Conus betulinus
TGCATGTATCCGTCGAAAGATCTACAATGTAATTTCAATGCCATAAGTATGGCTACAATTCAGCAGTAAAAATGGAATAATGTTTACCAATGTAGTATCGTTTTTTTCTGTTTTTAATGAGGGTATTACAAAAGCTGCACCAGTATTTCCATCATCAAGAACTGATCCATCGGGTATATATCTTTAGGTAGTCTGTATACTTACTTTCCAAGTGGGAATCAACTAAACATTTTAATAGATTAGGAGAATGGTTTTTGGATAAATCTGTGTGATTAATGTCAAATATTGGTTGATTTTGTTCCCATTCTGGAAGTGGAGAAATGAAGGTTTAATTGCAACATTTTTTCCCGTTTCAGCTCTGTATTACAGATAATATCTGAGGCAAATGTGTTAATGGACTTCAATGACTGTATTGTTCTAGCTCTTTTTTGCAAACGTCGGTTTCTGATTAAGATTTGTTTCTTTTTGTGAAAATGTTTCATAAGCAGAAGTTTTAAGGATAAATTTCGCTGCTGAGGCTTTTCTTTGTTCATTGAGGGGTAGAATACCTGCTTCTGGTAAGTTCCTAAAATTGACGCGTGTATTGGTACACCCAGAGCAAGTTTGTAAGCTTTGGAATCTATGCTCTGCAGTTTCTTTAACAAGTGCGCTGGAGCGCGAAAAAAACCTCCTGGCCATACGTCAGCCGTGAACGTACAAGGGAGGTAGCGAGAGATATAGTGCCTTTGTGTCCTGTCCCCAGTGCTGTCTGCTTATTACCTTCAAAAAGTTAAAACTTTTTCTAGCTTTGTTTGTTATGTAATCGATGTGGTAATTCCACGAAAGTTTTGAAGTGAGGTAGACGCCAAGAAATTTGACAGTTTGTGTATATTTTATGACTGCACCATTCGCCGCAGCCCCGGCACCGGCAATCCACAGGGAGCAGTCAACGTCAAGTCGTCAATAGGCAACCCACCGGAGGAGACACTGCACTGCCGCCGAGTCACTTCGGTGGTGTTCAGTGGCGCCTGTTCTGATCTAACATACGCAGGACGCCACCTACTAAGCCCCCCACTGACGACAATAATTGCTTAGTCGCAGAGCCGGCGTGAGTGAGCTCTCCCTCCGGAGGGCGCCACCACGTCGTCCAACGACAGCCCCCATGGACTCGCCGATACCGGTGACCCCGACGGAACCAAACCAAGGCCACAGACGTAGAGAGGACATCGAAACTGAGGTCACCATGAGAACAGAGCAAGAAGAGCCACAGAATTTGAGACATTTTTTTTTAATGCTGATCGATGAGAATGAGGATGATTAAGATGATGCTACGGATTTCCATTTCGGTCTGAGACTACATGACAGGGCTGTACTCTACGCTTCCTTTCATAATATATCCCGGCGTCAACCAGGCCCGAGAGATACAGGCACCTGCAGTGTTGGTCAGGGAATTTGAGCAACACTCTCAGAAACGCATCCATTAAGTGGATGAAACTCGACTGTGTGGTCTCAGTCTTCCCAACTGAGTCCGCAGCAAACTCAACTCTGGGTAGGAGCCGGTCGGGGCAGAAAAACCCACATGACTCTGATGGGATTCGAACCCACGACCTCCCAGCCGGGAGTCCGCGACGCTAACCACTTCGCCACGGCGGCTGGTGCCAATGAAAGAGATGAAGACAAAGAGGAACGCGGTGCTTCCAAAGTTGACCTTTGCCATTTTGTGATGCCAGAGATGAATAAAACACTTTCTTGTATAAGTTATAACCACACAACCTTCATGGAAGCATTTCATGCTGTACATCTACAGCATATCCAATCAACATGTCACGACTGTGTGATTAACCGTGTCGATGCCTTTAAATGGCTGGATATAGATATCTGTGTTAAAGTAGGGTCCTCCCTGTTAAACCCCTGATTTCAGCTGATGTTTCAAAAGCCGCTTTTTAAGGGCAACATCTGTCATCATCTCCTCCTAGCAAAAGGTCTCAGGACTGAAGTGCCAGGTGCTTGGGCTGCCCTGGATCTCCTCAGCTCTGTGACCTCAATCCTAAGGGGCTGGGTACAGGTGTTGTCCCTTCCACCCCCTCCTGTTCTCCGGTCTGCCTGTGCACAGGTACATGTATGGAAGCAAAGAGCAGTGTGTGTGTGCGTGCGTGTGTGTGTGTGTGTGTGTGTGTGTGTGTGTGTGTGTGTGTGTGTGTGTGTGTGTGTGTGTGTGTGTATGTAAGTGTGTGTATGCAAGTGTGTGAGTGTGCGCATGTGTGTGTGCGTGTGTGTGAGTGTGTGAATGTGTATATGTGTGTGTGTGTGTGTGTGTGTGTGTGTGTGTGTGTGTGTGTGTGTGCGTGTGCGCGTTGTGTGTGTGGTGACTCACATGTTGTAGTCTTTGATGGACTTGCTGCTGTCTTCAGCACGGCTGTCAGCCGGGGTGGGAGTGGCCGCTCGCTCTGCTGCCTGAGACGCCTGTCATGAAAACAGCTCACAGCATTACACAGGTAATTTTTTAGGGTCATAGCCTGAATTAAACACCATCATTTTTGTTTTTTTCCAATGATAATGCTAGTCCATTTTCTCTCATAAAGTTGTTGATTTTATTAAGTTCACGTTGATACACTTTCTTTGTATAGTTCAAAGAGCCCTGACTGGAGTTTTACGTTTCATTGATACTTCATCCACAAACAAATATCATCAGCAAATTGAGCTAAAGTGGTATCTTTGGACAAGTCTTTCGGAAGATCAGCTAAAAGGATGTTAAACAAAATTGGAGAAATAACCGATCCTTGAGGCAGACCATACTTACCTGTCTGGGGTTTGAATATGAATTTCCAAGCTTTACCTGTATAAACCTATTAGATAGAAAGCTGGCAATGTAATTGTACGTGTTACCTGTTATGCCTATGTGTTTAAGTTTACAGAGAAGGCGAGTGTGCCAAACTTGATCGTATGCTTTTCGGACATCAAAAAATGTCGCTAGTATATTTTTTTCGCCTTGCGCGAACTGCTGCTTTACTTGAGTAGTTAATTTAACGAGATGTTCAGTTGTAGATCTGCCTTTTCGAAAGCCAGCTTGGTTGACAGGTATTACTTTATATTTTTCGCAGTAATGAACTAGTCTATTTAAAACAATCTTTTCCATTAGTTTGCATGTGTGGGATGTTAAGGCGATTGGACGATAGCTGTTTTTATCTGCTCTGGGCTTTCCTTGTTTGTGTATTGGGAATAATGATTGAGTGCTTCCAGACGAGAGGGATATTACCCATCAGACCAGCATTTCTGTAGAAGAAAACGAAGAAATTCTGTAACATTATCTGGCAAGTGTCCCAGCATTTCATTTGAGATTCCGTCTAAACCAACGGATGTTTTCTTCTTAAGACTTGAAATACATTCTTTTACTTCGTACAATGTTATATCAGCATTTATACACGATTCATTTATATTATTTGTTTTCTCTATGTGTTCTATTTTTTTCTTGATTTTCTCTACATCTCCTGTCTTTCTCTGAGAGTCCAGTATTATTTCTACTATAATTTGCAAATATTTCAGCAAATTCTTCAGCTTTTTCTAGATTTGTAGGTATATCTGAGTTGTCCAATTTGATATGACACTGTGGCAAGTTAATTCCATTCTTCATAGTTTTTAATTTCTCCCAGACTTTTTGCATGTCCTTGTGATTTGATATTTCATTTATGCAAAAATTAGACCAATATTGCCTTTTTGCTTGTGCATTAACCGTATTGGCTTTGTTTTTTACTTTCTTCGTCTCTAAAAGATTTGGAACAGACTTATCTCTAAATACATTCTAAATTTTGTTATCTTTTCCTCCTTTGCTTCTTCACAAGCTTGATTCCACCAAATATTACCCGAATGCTTGTGAGATCTTACTGACTTGCACCGCGGGATAGATTCATTTGCAGCATCTAGGACTGCATTTGTAAATAAAGTATATAAGGTATTGACATCTTTGTTGTTGTTTGCGTCATTAACTTCAACTGTAGGAAGTAAACTTGAAAATTTATCCAATTTGCAAGTCTATAGTTATACTTGGGTACTTTTTTCCTTGCTTGTATCTGTTGATTGAGATTTTTTAGTTTCAAAACAAAGTGACAATAGGTAAATGATCACTATGTAGGTTGTCATCAAGTGTATTCCAGCTGCAGACTGGTGCCACATCTGGGGACACTAAAGTTAGATCAATGGCACTCGCTCTATGACTAGGATTATCAGGAATACGAGTTATTCGACCATCATTAAGGAGATAGAAGGAAGCATCAACAATGTTTTCAACGAAACGATTACTTGTAATTGATTGACAGTCCTTCTCCCAAAATGGTGAATGTGCATTGAAATCTCCTGCAATGAGAATTTTTTTTTACCTTGGTCCGTCTAAAGTGTTCGAATCCACTCTGTGTTAAAATCATTTGGACCCTTTGGTAGGTAAACAGATATGACAGTTAAGAGTGAAGAGTTCAACTGAACTGTCACGGCACAAGAATTAAGATTGGGAATATTTGGTGGAATAGGGTTAGGGCATGAAGTGTACTTTACCCCTTCATGAATATATATAGCTGTACTGATTTTCCCATCGGTATCTATCTTCTGATGTATAGGGGGGAAATAATAGTTTTTTAATTTAGGCAACTTGTCTCTTTTAACGTTTAGAGACTGAAGAGCTAAAAGTTGGTATTCATGGTGCGCCAGGTGTTGCACGAGGTGATCCAAGTTCGTACTGATGGAGCGACAGTTCCACTGGAATACGCTGAAGTTACTTTCCGCGGACATCAACTAAATCTTTCACAATCTGATAAGTGTGTGTGTGTGTGTGTGTGTGTGTGTGTGTGTGTGTGTGTGTGTGTGTGTGTGTGTGTGTGTGTGTGAGAGAGAGAGAGAGAGAGAGAGAGAGAGTCTCTGTATGTATGTGTGCGTGTGTGTGTGTGTGTGTGTGCGCGCGCGCGTGCCCGCGTGTGTGTGCGTGTGTGTGTATGTGCGTGTGTGTGTGTGTGTGTTCTCTCGTGTTTTTTAAG
>JADBJO010000203.1:387500-390000 GCA_016801955.1 Conus betulinus
ATACTTCTGCGGGAGTGGTTTAAGCGTGCAGGATTTGCGTCTCCTCCACGATCGCCGTTTTTGTCATGACCGTAAGGAAAGTTTCGTTGACAGCATGCTAGACTGTAAACCGGGATCCTCGTTAGAAGGCATGTGAGATGCCATGTGGTAAAAGCTTGGCCGTGTCTGGAGTTGCGCTCTCTTCAGCTGTCAGCGGAACAGCAACGTGCAAGACCGCGGGATGCACACGGCAGTTGTTTGACAGTGGTGTCTTTCACCGGTGGGCTCTGCAGGCATGAAATATGGGCTGGTATATCCACGGAGACGCTCCCGTGGAGGTTGTGTTGTGTAGCATCCCGTGGCCATCACACAACGGCATCTGCCAGAGAACAGTTATGTCCCTTGACGTTTAATGGAATGCCTTATGCGTGCCTGCACGCTATGTGAACACAGCACAGGCTCTCAAAAATGGTGCAGAATTGCTGCCAGCTGGTTGTTTCTGAGGACAGTACTTCTCTGGGTCCCACTCGCATCTTCGGGTGTTTCTTTGTCTTTGTTTGTTTCTTTCTTTCTTGTCGTAAACCATCCACAGAGACTGTTGATAATTACATTTTCATCTCTCTCTCTCTCTCTCTCTCTCTCTCTCTCTCTCTCTCTCTCTCTCTCTCTGATATGTACCTGTCATAAAGTCTACGGATAGGTTAACTGGGTGATAACTTCCCTTTCTCCTGATGGACTGAGGGAAGGGGAAAGGGGAGGGATGAGGTTAGAGAGAGATTGTGTGCATATGAGGAATTGTATGTCGTGGTAAATCAAGTGAAAACCTGTCTGTCTCTTCTCTTCCCCTTCTTCTCCTTCTCTTCCTTTTTCTGCCCTTCCCGTCTCTTTTCTTTAAATATATCCAAAGCACCAGCCGACTTTCTGTATTCTTATCTCAATAAAACTGATTTTGCATTCAACCTATTCCGCTACTGCAGTCGGCTGTGTCAATCGAGCGAAGACAGGGGGAGAATGGCCAGTCGATGATTCACACGGCGGCCTGTCGGGCTGAATGTTCCGCGGACAGCACAAAGCAACGACAAAGTGATTGGTTGGACCTGAAAGGCCTGGCGCGTGAATGAGTGAAAAACACGCCAACAGATCAGTGCCCTTTGCTTGTTTTGTCTGCCTCGTTTTAAGGGATTGGATGGTGGAAGAGGGGGGTTTGTGTGTGTGTGTGTGTGTGTGTGTGGAGGGTGGTGGTGGTGGTAGAGTGTGGCGGTCGACGGGGAGGGCGGAGAATGGGTTAAAACAGCCAAAAAACAAACAAACGAAATTAGTTTATCATCTTCAGACAGTGGCATCATGTATTCTCGGTGTTATGGAATGACATCCGGCAAGCTGCGTTGTGTTTGTTGTTCGTAGGTTAATATCACTTATATCACATCTTTCTTTCATTATTACTTTTTTTCCCTTCATCTCCACCTTCCTTCCCTCTTCTTTCCTTATTCGTTCATTTGTTCGTGTTTTGTTTCTTTTCTTACTTTTTTTTTTCAATTTTCTACTACTTTTCATAACAGCTGTTATGCTAACGCCCATCTCACGTTATTTCGTCAGTTCGGTCTACTTCTGCTTCCTCAAAAGACTTGCGCGTGTTACGTGAACTTGGCCAGCGGTTTGCTCATTGTCGCCTTTATTAAAATAGACATACACGCAAACATTTTCGCCCCTTTAGAATTTCAGAAGCGAACTTGTTCTTTCTGAAGTAGCGCCGCAGAATGGTTTTGTACTGCCCTTGTTCGGCAGCGGCAGCCGACATTAGTGAACTGGATATGTATGGCCGACACTCGCAGAACCTTTTAACTGACCTTTTTACAACTTTTTTTGATGAGAAGTTGGCGTACCGGACGGGCAATAATCAGCGCGGGTCTGTTTGACTGAACTCGTTCAAATACGCCCATCACGTTTCCGTGAATACCGTCCAGTGCGACACGTGTTCCTTTTGATTGCATTGCTTGTGGATATGTAGCATACATTTGTTATTCCTTTGACTCCAAATCTTGGGCGGGGGTGCATGGGGGGGGGGGGGGGGGGGGGTGGGGGGGGGGGGGGGGGGGGGGGGGGGGGGGTGGGAGGAGAGAGAAGAGAGTAGGGGTGGGGGGAAGGCGTACATTTGACCACACAGTCAGGCGGGAGGCGATAACAATTCAACGTCGCAAAGCCAGGGCTCGAATCCCTTACTCCTAACACGCGCGCGCCATCTGAAAGAGATCTGACTCGGCTGATCCTGTATTGCGATCAAAAGGAAGAGGATAAAAAAAAGAAAGAAAGAGAAGAAGAAGAAGAAGAAGAAAGGAAAAGAAGGGGTGGGGGTGGGGTGGGGGAAGAACAAAAGAAAGAAGGAAAGATAACCCGCGTGTGAACGGCTTCAGGGTGGGAGTCATTCAAAGAGGACCCAGGAGAGATTGGTGATCGGAGCGTGTGTATTTCACAGACACCGTTAATCGAAGCGTGTGTGTTTCATAGATTGGTGATCGAAGCG
>JADBJO010000203.1:395000-405000 GCA_016801955.1 Conus betulinus
AGTTTTTTTTTTTTTTTTTTATACAGATCTGGATGAAAAAGCGGATCCAGGATCCGTGGGAATAAGATGGAGCTCTGCATGTGAGGAATCCGCCTGAAAAAAAAAAAATGATGCTACAGTAGTCTAGTTAAAGGCGCGTCACGTGCAAGGAACGTTTCAGAGAAAGAACTTTTCAGATGACCGAATTTGAACAGGACAGAACAGAATAGCAGCCTTTTAGCGTCACGGAAAAATTCCCGGAGCACCTCAGAATACGGAACAGACTTCTCTGATCGTTAAGGAAAAGTCGTTTAACGTGGGCAGTGACACTGAAGTCCAATGAAAGAGTGGAAAACATATCTGTGATCCTTTGTTAAATCAGAAAGGTCAGTATGAAACCAATAAGCTTACTTTCTCTGTTTTGACGTCGGCGTCAAAGCAAATGAACAGGGGGATAGCAGAGGGTGGTGGTGGTGGTGGTGGTGAACGAATTGTGCAACAAGAGTTGGTTTCAGTTTGCGCTTTTTTTTTTTTTTTTTCTAGTGATGACTGGACTGAATGTGATGGAAGCTGTTCTTTTCATGTCCGTCAAGAAGTTAACGGTCAAAGCTAGAGCTGACGTTCGTTGAGTTCGAATCACTCAGGAGGTCTAACTTATGTCTTGGAAACACTGCTAGTCCAACCGTCAATGAGAATGGATACTTGAGTCACTCCAGGGAAGGTTAAATGGCGGAAGGAGAGAGGGTTGGCTTCTGCCTACAGCTCACCGCCCTGACGGCCATCGGACTGTGACCTTCACCTTTTAAAACAGAACAACACGTGGTGAGTGTGTCAACCTGCCGTGACAGGATTCTGTACCAAAGCACGCCGATGTCGGATACCATCTGTACCAGCAATGCTTCGCCGGCTACGACATTGGAGACTTCGGATGACCATACATGTCTGATGACCAGTTGACACTGGACAAGGAAACAAGCGCTGGTATCGTTAGCCTTTTCCGTCATTAAATCCTAACCGATCTTGTCATCAAATTTAACGCATCCGTACCACAAAAGAAGAAAATGAAAATAAAACGGACATTGAGTTACGTGAATGGAAAGGAAAAAACGCAAAACTGAAACGTATTGGAAATCGGACGTAGTTGATTTACAAACCCAGCAGCGTTGTTCGTGTGCAAAATGATTTTAGTTGCTTTTAGCGAGTGCTGTGAACTGTAAAATCGTCTTGGCGACATCTTCCAAGAGACGCTGTCTCTCTCTTTCCCTCCTTGACACCCTCTGTCTGTCTGTCTGTCTGTCTGTCTGTCTGTCTGTCTGTCTCTCTCTCTCTCCTCTCTCTCTCTCTCTCTCTCTCTCTCTCTGTGTGTGTGTGTGTGTGTGTGTGTGTGTGTGTGTGTTCGGGAGGAGAGGGAACGGGGAATGGGGTAGAGCCTTATTTTTCAAAAACATCGTTCTTTCTTTCTTCATTATTCAGCTAGGAGTTTCGGGGTTCATCACTGGTGAGATTTAACGCATGAGACTGTTTGTAATCCCACCATCAAGGCAGCCACACTCCGTCCTTGGGGATGACCCCAGTGTTCACGTGTTTTATTTTCGTGTCGGATATCCACCCAGCACTCTTTTCAGAGAACTGAAATGCAGCTCAAGGTAACGTGCGTGCAAAATTTGTCTTCACGGCGGCACCATCACCCCCACCCCCCTCACCCATCCACCACATCACTCAAGGGGAAAAGAAACAACAACAGTGTGTCAGGCGGCAGTCTCAAAGAGACATGCCCTCGTCACGATGTTAAAGGTCATCTCAGTGCGAAACGTCACCCTTGACATTCTGTGCCGGACGTTACGGTACAAATTGTCACCCCGGTACAAAACGTTACTCAGGGTGACATTCTTTACCGACATGGCGATGCAGCTTGTCACACCTGTAGCAGATCAGGTATTCATGTCCACTGTGGAACAAAAATTGCGGAACAGATTGTCGTGCGTGACACTGTGCACCGGCAGATCACGTATTCACATCCAGTTTGGAACAAACTGTCGCCATACGTGAGCTAACTGCATGGTTTGGAGTTGGATCTGACCAATGATATTCTGCATTACAATGACAGTCTTAAACGCAGTGATATTATGTATGGCAACGTCGGAAGAAACTATCTCCGTGTGACGTTTTGTACCGCAACAGCCCCGAACTGGGCTACAACAACCAGGGCAGCTTTTTGCATAGTCACCAGTCTGTGGATCGATCCCACGGGTATTTTATGGCTGGGGCTGTCCTTGACAGTGGTTTTACTGCTGTATGCATATCCGAGTTGCAGACTTTTTTCCTTTTTGTTTTCACCGTGTTTGTTCCATCTCTCCACCGCCTCTCTCCTTCCTCCCCATCCCCCTCTATTGTTATGTTTGCCGTTGAAAGCGGTTTATTACGTTTTAACTTCTTTTTTTTTTTTAGCCCATACCTCCTCAAACCTGTCTTCAGCCTAAACTTCCCTCACACCCTTCTCTTTCTCTGTTTAGTTTTATGCTTTCTCCCTCCTCCATTCCCCCCCTCCCTCTCTCTCTCTGCGCGCGCGCGCGCGCGCGCGTGTGTGTGTGTGTGTGTGTGTGTGTGTGTACTTGTGTGTGTGTGTCTACTTGTGTGTGTGTGTGTGTGTCTACTTGTGTGTGTGTGTGTGTGTGTGTGTGTGTGTGTGTGTGTGTGTACACGCGCGCGCGTTTTTGTGTGTGTGTGTGTGTGTGTGTGTGTGTGTGTGTGTGTGTGTGTGTTACGTTAACAAATTTAATCCGGAAACAATGACACCATACCAGTTTGTAAAGAAGCCTTCCCCGGTGAAGGCATCCAGTCATGGCTGAAATAAAGTTTTGTGTGTGTGTGTGTGTGTGTGTGTGTGTGTGTGTGTGTGTGTGTGTGTGTGTGTGTGTTTACCCTCTGCCTTTTAAAATGTGGGAAGAAATAAAAGTTATTATTGTGCCTGTAAAGTGTTGAACGTTTAGCCGTTTGGATGAGGTGGGAAGGGGGGGGATGGGTGTGTGTGTGTGGACACGACGTGAAGGATATGGTTGAACAGGCTTACTTCAAATTGGGGTGCGATTTTTGGTATGTGTGTTTTTCGTCTTCAGAAACGAACGTGTGCGTGTGTGGGCATTATACAAATGTGTGTGACGTGTGTGTGTGTGTGTGTGTGTGTGTGTGTGTGTGTGTGAGAGAGAGAAAAGGAGCTTTTGCCTTAATATGTTTAATTATGTTTAAACATCATTTGTGAATACCACAGATTGAAACAGACCGAAGAAGGGGGTAAAGACGGGAAAGACGGTGCAAGAAATGTTGTGAATTGTAACATCTTTTCAGTGTACTAAGCCCCTGGTTCCCGGTTGGTTCGGCAGTCTCTGGTCATTATTACGAGAATTGGTCATTATAATGAGAATACGTGGGAAAGACTGTAGCCTCCCCTCCCCCATTTCTCCTCCAAAACGGTCTTTTCTCTGGTTAGTATTATCCAGGTTCCGTTTAGGATTAAGATCAATGCCACGACAGTGCAAATATGCCGTCCTTCATTCATGGTGGGTGTTGTTTGGAGAAGCTCAGTGGAATTTTATAAAAACAGCAGACTGAGCGCAAGTAAGTCCTCTAGCAGTAGAGTAAGTTTATGTTTGGAAAAAAAAAAAAGACCGCTAGCTTTAAAAAGGCGCTCAGACTTGCTGTGAACGAATGCAAAGATGTTTGGTTGGAAGTTTACTCTATGAGTTCCTACAAGAGCGATTTACTGTACTCAAGATGGGGTCGCAAAGTACATTATTCCGGACAGGGTAGAAAATACGTCAGTCACTCTGAGGCTGTGTTCAGAGAAGACCGGAGTCTGCGTTCAGAAGACCAGCGATCGCCGCACTGCATATACAGCAGCGTGGAACACAGAACCGACCTGAGTCACGTGACTGTACTTGATTCTATTGTCATTATAACTTTGATTGGTTGACAGGTTGTCATGACATAACATATGACTGTTGAGAGATCGACGTAATTTGATTGGTTCACAGATTGCCCAAGAACTCTGCTGTGATTGGCTGACAGATTGCTAAATATTCGATTGCCTTTGGTTGCCTGAGTTCTTCCTGTTGTGTAGCCGTTCTTTTTTCATGATCATTTCCATTTCCTTTTCTCCCGTCCCGGTCCCTTTTCTCCATAGCTCTTTTTGAAGGAAGCTATTTTGATGATGGAGGGGTTACTGGTCAGCACGTATTTATCCTGCGCTACTCATTTTTTCAGCGTAAATACACACACACACACAAACGCGCGCGCGCAACCGTGCGCGTGTGCAGGGTTTTAACAACAGCTGATTTGAAGGGCTTATCAGACCGCTAGCCTCTTGAAGATGAGGGAAGAGGAGGGCTAAAACCCTGAAGGCAACGGCAGAGGCTGCTGAAATGAATTCTGGGCGGATCTGCTCGAGGAGAAACAAAAGTCAACGTCATGAGGCTTACAGTTCCGAGCTGGAGAACAGGTGGCCAGTGACTACGTGGGTAAAACGTCCTTCAGAAAAGCCATGCCTTG
Organism: Conus betulinus; assembly: GCA_016801955.1. Lineage (NCBI taxonomy): Eukaryota > Metazoa > Mollusca > Gastropoda > Neogastropoda > Conidae > Conus > Conus betulinus. The sequence goes on from JADBJO010000203.1 coordinate 399,525, forward strand.
GGACGACCAGCTTCCAGGAGATGCACGTTCGAAATCTGGCAGCGCCAGAACTTTTTGACAGCAGTAGGGGATGTCGGAGTCATGTCCTGGGCAACGCGGTCTGGTGCCCTTCAAGTGCGAGGAGTTCAACGTCAAAACAGTTGTCTGAGGGAAGAGGGGCGTAAGCGTTGTCTTCTATGAAAATCTGCTGTATGACTCTCCCAAGATTTGTGTGTGTGTGTGTGTGTGTGTGTGTGTTTAACATTAAATTTAACAAACTAACGTTGTATTGTATTAATTGCGTTTCTTTCTTTTTTCCCCCCTCAGACACCGCGCCAGAACTCTGAAATAGACTGCATGTTCTGCACTTGGTGTAATATTATTTAATGCCATGAATTCGTGTCTGATTTCTCGATAAATTATCCTTTTTATTCGATTGGCTTAAAGATTAACACTAACTTTTATGTGATTGGTCGATAGATATCAGTAAGGACCCCAACGATGACGCGGCCGGCCCCGAGAAAATCACGTGATCTACTGAGCGCGGGAACTCTTCTCACACTCCTCTCTCCAGCCAATCATCGCCTCACGCAGCGGCGACCGCCTCAAGAATACGGACGAATCTACGGCGGTCAGATATCGTCGCCAACCGGTATGAGGACCGGTCGTCCATCGCGCCGGGGTACCGGACCCGAACGATTGAGGACTTCTTGAACAGTGAGAGACAGAGCTTAAAGCCTGTGCACGAGATGGCGCTGGTGCCCTATGGGGACCTACCCAGCACACAGGGAAAGAGCGCGGGGACAAGCAAGCTTCAAAGTGCCTCACGGGTATCGTGGGGCCAGATACGGGTATTATTATTATCATGGGGGGCGGGTCCGTTGGAGGCTTGCTAGGGAACGAAATAAAAAGTTTGTGGCGCCAGCGTGCTACATCTTCCTCAAAGTGTTCGAGTTGGTGAGTTGATGAAACAAATATGTGTTGATACTTACTCCACATTATGTTCAGTGAGTGTATGTTTTTGGGTTTTGTTCGGCATATAGATTGTTTGTTCTTCCTTTGTCTCCCACTGCTTTGAATCTTGTTTGTCCTGTCCTGCCTGAAGAAGACCCAACAGGTCGAAACGCCTTGTGTCTGTATTGTAATTTGTATGTTCCTTCGTTTGGCGGCTCAGTAATTCTGTCGTTGTCGTTCAGTCTCCACCAGCAGTTATCCCACATGGAAACCACAGTGTTTTGTGTTGTTTCGTTTGCTTTTGTCACAACGTGGCTGGTTAGGTTGATTTGCTGCTTTATTTAGTGTAATGATAGAAATTGTGATTTTGTTTTTTTTTAACTTCATAGACAGATTAGAACGGATAAAAAAAGTTTGTGGATGTACGAGTGGAAATTTACAAACAAGGAAAGGCGAAAATAACTTTTTTTTTTTAAATTGCTCATTTTAAGCTCATATGTTTTTCACCATTATATCATTTTTTGTGAACTGAAGACAGGGTACAGGGATTGGGGGGGGGGGGGGGGGGGGGAATGTATTAACATCATGTTCCGTTGAAAATATATTCCCCCATTTCGCAAATGTCAAGGTAGAAGCATCATTACCAACATCACCCTCACCCTCCTCCATTCTTTCTGTCTGCTGTACACAGGGATGGAGAGCGGTGTTAGGTGTGTCTCAGAGTATGTCGGTGTGTCTTTGGCTAGGTGTGAAGCACACCGCGTTCTTTGTCAGACGTGCCGGTGTCCAGCATAAAGTCACATATCCTCTGCTCATGTTAGCGTTCTTCTGATGGCGCACCAGAAACCGCATCAAGGGTGTAAGCAAGTTAAAGCCGGTTGAACTGATTAGTTCTTCCTTGCCTCCGAGCAGATATGAGTGGCTCCTTCAGTATAGATTATGTTACCATCTGAAAAAATTCTTTGCCAATAATTTGATCCTTTGTCTTAGTTTATGCTCCTCTCTGTTTACTGTCCACTGTTTTCTGACATCGTCTTTGGTCTGGCGTGCTACATCTTCCTTTGCAATTTTCTTTCAAATGCAATTTATAATGGGCCCTTTTTTTTAGGGGGGGGGGGGGGGGGGGGGGGAAGGTGGAGTAAAGGCAGGAGATTGAGGGATTGGGGGGGGGGGGGGGGGTTGAAGGCGTAATCGGACTTTAGGTAGGAAAGCTGTGACGCTGCACAGAATGGACTCTAAATGTCCATTCTGCAGTATCTATTTGCCTGTACGGCCATTTTGAAATGTATTCTTGTTGCTTTACTCCCATTGAAAGTAGAGGCGAAAAAAAAATGATAGGCAGTACCTGTCAACCTCAGCACGGCAGTTTTCCCTCACCTGAGGATGCTAAGGGATTGGTTATCATGCCGTAAATAATCATAAGATGTTTACTGGTTTGAAAGGAACTTTTTTTTTTTCAAATTTATTGCATGTCAAATCTTCCCATGGGGATGAGCAAAACCAAGTCTATAGCTAATATCATTACACTGACAATTGACTCGACTCCTGATGGACGAAGGCAACACAAAAGTAATGACACTTTCGTATACATTTTCATCACAGTCAACACAATGCTTTACTGACGGAAAGACAGCTAAACATGAATTGATAAACAAACACACAACAATGATAAGAAGAAAGAGGGGAAGAAAAATGAGAGACAGAAGACCAAATATTTCAGCGCAAGCAAATCGTAAATTTGAAAGCCAAATTTCCAAACCAGTGATTCCTAATACCAGAACGAGTCATGTCCATATACCCCGACACACACACGCATGCACGCACGCATGCATGCACACATGCACACACACACACACACACACACACACACACACACACACACACACACACACACACACACACACACACACACACGTGTTATTTAAAATCGATTCCAATCAGAAATGATTATAATTTATACAGTTTCAAATATTAACATGTTTGTATCAGCATGAAAAGTGGGATTACCTGTCAAGGGAATTTGAACTTGAATGTATTTCTGAGGGTTTAGATTAGCGTTAACGCGGACTACTAATAAACAAAGGAGGAACGACCATAAAGTTATTTCTCTTTCATGTCCACAGGCACACCCTGACTCATTCACTTGGTGATGATTAAATATGTTGTGTTTTGAATTACTAACCCCAAAGTGAAGGCGATTATCTCTTCTTTCCTCCCACCAGCATAAAGTACATACGTGCAACAGGATCATAGGCTGGCATGTTATGTTCGAATGCGCTTACAGTACAACAGGTTTTAATCTGATCCGTTAGATAGTTCCATAGTTCTGTGGTAGCAGGAATAAACGGTTTTCGGTATACTTCGGTTTTGCATCTTGAAATTACTGTGCTCCAAAAGTTCATCCTGTAATAGGGATGTCCTAACAAAACAAGGTCAGGAACAAGATCCGCCAATAATAATAGTCATGACACATAGCGTTGATCACTTTGAAATAAAGTGTAAGGTTATATGTACGTCTTCTTCCATCGAGTGTGCAAAAACCAGATCCATTATACAGTGTTTTCGATGTTTTGTTCCGCGAACAGCCACACCAACAGAACAGTTCATGTGGCCTCCAGATGCAAGTCTTCTGAAGAAGCTGTCTGAGTGTCGGAGTAACTATCCCAAACAGTGTGAGCAAAATCAGAATGAGGCAACATCGTTTTATTGTTTCTGCTTTGTTTTGTTAGATAGAGCTCATCTGTCCTGCGTGGTGACGGCCCTGAAAAGGCCCTGAGTGGTCGGCTAGCTGTAAGGATAGACCTGAACTAGACTCAAACTCGTAGAGTGGATGCACACCGCCCAGTCTACAGTCCGTCTACATCCCCAGTCCTTCTCAACTGCATTAAACACGCAGCCTGTCGCGTTTGTCAACAGGCAAAGTACCACTTTGGGAACAGTTGAGAAGAGTGCTTTTCGGTCGAACCCAGCAAAGCCTCGTCACTCTCATGAGTGAGCACGAACATTCTTGACCAGGGAGCTGTTTATTGCAGCTTATTCTCGTGCATGAAGTTGCGTGACTGTCTTAACCTGCAGAGGGTGAGCAGACAGCCCGCGCGGTAGAGTGGCTACAGGTATGGGGATCTTACTCTGTACTTTCTTCATCATTCCTAAACAACTCTATGTCTGAGTAATTCACAAAACGAAAGCTTAAAAAACCCTCCTGACAATGTAGCAAGAAAGGCACACTTCACCCCGGCATCCCTGGCACATTCGTTACCAGGGTGCCTCGCTCCCTTCATCTTTTTAAAGAATTTTATTCATTTATTTATGTTTCCATTATTTATTTTTTTTTCTTGCTGTCCCAGCCTCTGCGCCACCTCAGAGGCAGTGCACCCACGCTGCTCATTCCGACACCCCCCCGTCCACAGCCACAGCACGGTCGGCCCCGCTGCAGCCCCGGCCCGGCACCGGCAATCCACAGGGAGCAGTCAATGTCAAGTCGTCAAGAGGCAACCCACCGGAGGAGACACTGTACTGCTGCCGAGTCACTTAGGTGGTGTTCAGTGGCACCTGTTCTGATCTAACATACGCAGGACACCACCTACTAAGCCCCTTACTACTGACGACAATAATTGCTTTGTCGCGGAGCCGAGCCGGCGTGAGTGAGCTCTCCCTCCGGAGGGCGCCACCACGTCTGTCCAACGACAGCCCCCATGGACTCGCCGATACCGGTGATCCCGACGGAACCAAACCAAGACCACAAACTTGGAGAGAACATCGAAATTGAGGTCACCATGAGAGCAGGGCATGAAGGGCCACAGAGTTTAAAGACATTTTTTTATATGCTGATCGATGAGAATGAGGACGATTAAGATGATGCTACGGATTTCCATTTCGGTCTGAGACTTCATGACAGGGCTGTACTCTACGCTTCCTTTCATAATATATCCCGGCGTCAACCAGGCCCGAGAGATATAGGCACCTAGAGTGTTGGTCAGGAAATTTTAGCAAACACTTTCAGAAACGCATTCATTAAGTGGATGAAACTCGACTGTATGGTCCCAGTCTTCCCAACTGAGTCCGCAGCAAACTCAACTCTGGGTAGGAGCCGGTCGGGGCAGAAAAACCCACACGACACTGATGGGATTCGAGCCCACGACCTCCCAGCCGGGAGTCCGCGACGGTAACCACTTCGCCACCGTGGCTGGTCCATTTATTTATTTACTTTTTGCACGGCACTAGCAGAAGTTGGTCCTAGCACTACGAATGGGCTCTACATCAAAAAAACAACAAAAAGACCTCCTCATTCTGTCAGATTTTCACTTTCTGCTTTGGAGGCCATGGCTGGCCGTAACCCAAGTACCCACAACTGCAGAAATTGTTTGAACTTGACACCTCTCTGACAGCGAACGGTTCCATCATTGTTTTTTTTTCGAGGATTCCTGATCATATCGGCAGTCAGTGCCTTTCAAAATAGTTGATCAACTTGCCACACAAATCGATGGGTTGAGCAGATTCTCTAGCCCTCAGACCGATCTGAAACCCAAAGCTCAGGCTACCA
>JADBJO010000203.1:417500-420000 GCA_016801955.1 Conus betulinus
CAAAAATACCACTAAAATGCCTAATAAAATTCTTAAAGTGCTCAACCCCTTGGGAGAGGAGAGCGAGCGCTCGAAACAGACCTGTTGATTTTAAAACTTCCTTTTATCATCCTATTTTTAATATTTATATATATATATATAAAATATCTGAAAACCTCTGAAAATAATTATTTTTTCTCAATGTGTATCCTAGCTGGTGTATGAACTCTTTCAACAAATATTCAAACTCTTCTGATGGATGGAATTAAACCGCTGCAGTCGGGCAGTTCAAGTGAAGCAAGTAGTGTCATTCAACCACACGGCGTGACCAGGTAAGAAAAAACAGAAGTCTGTTCTTGCTCGTATTCCTGATTCAGCACAACACATCACCAGGTGAGTACTGCAGGCGAAAGACACCTGGTCGATGAATTTCGCATTGCCTGTGACTGAGCTGGGCAAGAAACGGCACACTGCGAAACAAAAATTAAAAAGCCATACCATACAACTCCAAGCTTCTAAATCTCACCCAACGGCCCCCTCCAACACCCCCCCCCCCCCTCATCCATTCGATTTAGAATGCTTTGCTCGTCTAATGTTAATGCACAAATAATGGTGGATTTGTCGACGTACGTAAGCTATATACTTGGCCGGCGTCGATCGGCAGTGGGGATAGGGATTTGACAAATCAATTTGTTTATTTACGATGAGTTTCACACCTCGGAAATCTCGAAGTCTATCCAAGCGAAAGGCAAAAAAAACAGAAACAGTTATGATTCCTAAAGCCAACCAACCAAGCATCCCAACCGTGACAGCGAGTGTCACGAAGAACGCACGTGCACCAAACGAACTCGTTAGGGGAAAACTCCCGAAAAATAAACGCCTTTCACGGGACATTAAACATGTAACTTCTGTTAACGACGCATTGAAGACTGTTTCTTCGCAAGGAACATTTTAAAAAGCCCCAAACTCGCAATTACGGAAAAAATCAATCAAAATATCGTGAAATCAATCGGCTATTATGCTTGAATCTGGTATGGATCCCAATATGTATAGTACAAATCTATATCTAAGTTGTTCCAAAAGCACAGTGCCTTTCAGCTGGTTATGCATTAATATCGCCTACTTTTTTTTTCTTTCTTTTAAAAGATATTCAGCAAATGACGTGTTCCGGGCAGTTTGCTGCGGCGAGGCAGTTCAGACGTGTTGCAGACGGGTCAATGGGGTATAATACCCCCCCCCCCCACCCCTCAACCTCCCACCGTGCTTCTCAACCCAGCCCTTTTGTCCAACCCCCTTTCATTTCTTTTTCTTTTCTGAAAATTAGACCTCCCCTCCATACTGGATGAATGACCCGCCCCTGTTTAAATGTTTTGTGTATTTTGTTTGCATATTGCTGTCAGGAATAAGTGAAGGGTTCCTGTTAGTGCTGTGCAATTTTCCACAGAGAGCATGATTTTGACAGGAGTGTTAGACCATAGCTGGTAATGATCTACAACGAGAGTCAACCTTTGGGTTTTTGAGGTAAAACAAAGCTCTATTTGACTGGGCGATCAGTCGTAGTTTTTGAAGTCACTTCTCCCAAGACAGGGGTATGAACTTCTTTTCATCCCCCTCCTCTGGGTGTTATTACAGGAGAGTCTTAGTTGCCGGCAATGGCACAATGCCCACTTACATGAACTGTGTGTGTGAGAGACAGGGCAGTTACGTACAATACATTGAGTGTTTACAGGCTAGAAGGTAGGGAACACGAAAGGGACAGAAAGAAGAGGAGGAAAAAGTCAATAACAACAATGTTTTCTCTATTTCTTCTTCTCCTTCTTCTTCTTCTCTCTCTCCGTCTCTCTTCTGTGTGTGTGTGTGTGTGTGTGTGTGTGTGTGTGTGTGTGTGTGCGCGCGCGCTCACGAAGCAGGCAGAATGAGATAATTTTATGTTTCCTTTTCAGGACCTGAAGAATCGAAGTGAAAAAAAAAAACATGAATGTGGCTCTGACTGACAGGAACAGTTTGACAATCAAAAGGTCAAAGGAAAGGAGTGACCCAGCTTATAAAAGAAGTAGTAGTTTTTGTGCTAAACCTTTGCTGTATTTATGTCATTTCATTTGGCATGTCAGTTTGATTTCAAAGCCTGACAAACGTCACTCAGGGCTGTTTTTAGGGAGTTTGGCAGCACTTCAGGCAATGAACTGCCCTGAGCCCCGTCTCTTACTCAGCTGTGACTCTAATTTCTAGACACGAGAATCGATTCTGCATGGACGTAAACAAATGGTTCAGTTGAAAATACAGAACCTAGTGGCTCCCACAGCTGTCTGTGAAAAATTTGGCATTTATGCTTTTACGTCGTCCTTTTCATATTCTGTCTCCCTCTTTACTGCTTCTGTGAAAAACAAGTTGAGTGTAGAATATATAGCCCCCCCCCCCCCCCCCTCCTATCTCTGTAGCTGTGGACTCGGACCTGAACTACCCTTCGCTCACGTCACAATCTGGGCCTTCGAACTGACCCGTAACCCTTTCTTTGCACCAG
>JADBJO010000203.1:422500-447500 GCA_016801955.1 Conus betulinus
AGGCATATAAAAAAAAAAAATAGAACATGGAATTGAAACTGGTTGGCATATGGCACATGAATAGATGACACCGACTACAAGGTCAATCATGAAAAACATACACAAGTTTATGTTCAGTTGCTGTTGCCTTGTAAACAAAGATGGCGTCTACTTTCACTTCTGTGCAACACCTCCTTGCTGGCTGACGGGTTGTAATCTGATGTCAGTTACTCACTGAGTGGCTTATCTTCGAGGCTTCCCCCCTGGCTAACAGTCGTGGGTGACGCCCATAACCACACAGTTTTTTTTAAAAATTAAATGAGCCCCCACAAAAGTTAATGACTTTTTACATTGATGAGTGGGTGGCAGCCACAGTGGTAACAGCCCTGTTAGTTGCACATGCATCATGACGACAAACCAATTTGGAAACCGAGTAATGGTCCATAACTTTTGTTTAAGTATGCGTGACACAATTTTGATTTATTCATTTCAGTGATTTTTGGGATTTGTATCAAAAGAAGGAAGTGCAATCAAATTTGTCGGCATAAGGATTGATGGTCAGCAGACGGGGGGGGGGGGGGGGGGGGGGGGGGGGGGGGGGGGGGGGGGGGGTGCGTGTGTGTGTGTGCATATAATACAATTTCGGAAAAAAAAAAAAAGGCATTGTAGGAACCATATGTTTACTCTTGTGCGAGTGCACAGGCCTCGAATGGGATGCCAGGGGCTCGTTCAGTGCAAATGGTGCCCGCACACATGCAACATAGGATGACGCCAAAACGTTTGGCGTTCTATGTTAAGAACCACGGTGATTTTGTGAGTCAGATACCATGGGTAGACTGCCTCAACCTCTAAAGACCGCGACAACTGAAGATTTCTCAACCAGGTGATGGGGCATAACAAACGGTTCTGTTCTGTTCTATACAAAGAATTCGACTATTCCCATTGCCGTTAGTGAAGGATTCAGTGTTCGTATGTCACCGTCCTCCTTTTCACCGCATCTCTCCTGTTCCCCTCTGCCCTCTTCTCAATCCCATCCCCATCAAAGTCATTTACATTGTGCCTGTTGATTTGTTCATCTGAATTTCCTTTCCTTCCTCTGTGCGCGCACGCATGCGCGCGCGCGCGCGCGCGTGTGTGTGTGTTTCTCCGTTGTTCGTTTGTTCTTGCACTGCCTACAGAAGATCAACAGATTATTAACGTTCGTTACTTGTTTGTTTCTTTCATTTGACGGGCTCAGTACTTCAATGTTTTGATTTCTGCCTGTATCTATACTTTAAAACTGACCTTTATTAAAACTGGTACTCTTTTTTGTGTGTTTTTCCCCCTTATATATGGTAACTGCCCTTTCATTCGTTCTGGATTTCAATCATAGTTTTGAACATGTTTTTTTTTAATTCGTGACATACGTTTCGTAACATATCTTTACATTGCTTTCCCCCCCTTTCCCTTTTCTATTATTCACTGGCCACTTCGGGGGAGTTCGCTGTCATCTGGCAGCTCGATTCTTCAGCATTATTTCAATGTTTTGAATTTCGCCTGAGATCAAACGACTTTGAAACTCTGCTTTTAAAAGATCAGTTGCCTTTCTTTACTGTCTACAGTTTTTCTGCCTTTATGATCCATTCTCTGTCTTTGATTACAAACATTTTACACTTGCTCAACATTCACAAGATTCCAGTTTTTCTGTTGTAGTCTGACAAGTAAGATGGGAGGCTGCCGTACACATGGTCCACAATGATCATTAGCTGTCCTTTCTGCTGTGTCTTATTTGCCCATGCTTCTTTTGTATGTGTGTTGTTACATTCAAATGCTTTTCAGTGATGTGTTACCTTTTTCTTTTATACACTGGGGGTGAAACATGCAACAGAATGACTGGTTCTCTGAGCATAGCCCAGTGTAAACTGCCCAAACGACGTCGGTACGGTTGCTGCCATGTAAAGTGTACAGTGCTGTATGCACGTACATTGCTATACACATGTATGGATTTTGTCTCTGTTGCTCCTTTCTTTTTTTCAGATTTTGTTTTGCCCCTTTCGTGTTGACAGAGAAGCCCTATATGTCTGAAGGGCTATAGTAAATATCTCCGTTGTTCGTTTGTTCTTGCACTGCCTACAGAAGATCAACAGATTATTAACGTTCGTTACTTGTTTGTTTCTTTCATTTGACGGGCTCAGTACTTCAATGTTTTGATTTCTGCCTGCATCTATACTTTAAAACTGACCTTTATTAAAACTGGTACTCTTTTTTTGTGTGTTTTGCCCCCCTTATATATGGTAACTGCCCTTTCATTCGTTCTGGATTTCAATCATAGTTTTGAACATGTTTTTTTTTTTTTAATTCGTGACATACGTTTCGTAACATATCTTTACATTGCTTTCCCCCCCTTTCCCTTTTCTATTATTCACTGGCCACTTCGGGAGTTCGCTGTCATCTGGCAGCTCGATTCTTCAGCATTATTCAATGTTTTGAATTTCGCCTGAGATCAACGACTTTGAAACTCTGCTTTTTAAAAGATCAGTTGCCTTTCTTTACTGTCTACAGTTTTTCTGCCTTTATGATCCATTCTCTGTCTTTGATTACAAACATTTTACACTTGCTCAACATTCACAAGATTCCAGTTTTTCTGTTGTAGTCTGACAAGTAAGATGGGAGGCTGCCGTACACATGGTCCACAATGATCATTAGCTGTCCTTTCTGCTGTGTCTTATTTGCCCATGTGCTTCTTTTGTATGTGTGTTGTTACATTCAAATGCTTTTCAGTGATGTGTTACCTTTTTCTTTATACACTGGGGTGAAACATGCAACAGAATGACTGGTTCTCTGAGCATAGCCCAGTGTAAACTGCCCAAACGACGTCGGTACGGTTGCTGCCATGTAAAGTGTACAGTGCTGTATGCACGTACATTGCTATACACATGTATGGATTTTGTCTCTGTTGCTCTCCTTTCTTTTTTTCAGATTTTGTTTTGCCCCTTTCGTGTTGACAGAGAAGCCCTATATGTCTGAAGGGCTATAGTAAATATCTCCGTTGTTCGTTTGTTCTTGCACTGCCTACAGAAGATCAACAGATTATTAACGTTCGTTACTTGTTTGTTTCTTTCATTTGACGGGCTCAGTACTTCAATGTTTTGATTTCTGCCTACATCTATACTTTAAAACTGACCTTTATTAAAACTGGTACTCTTTTTTGTGTGTTTTGCCCCCCTTATATATGGTAACTGCCCTTTCATTCGTTCTGGATTTCAATCATAGTTTTGAACATGTTTTTTTTTAATTCGTGACATACGTTTCGTAACATATCTTTACATTGCTTTCCCCCCTTTCCCTTTTCTATTATTCACTGGCCACTTCGGGAGTTCGCTGTCATCTGGCAGCTCGATTCTTCAGCATTATTTCAATGTTTTGAATTTCGCCTGAGATCAAACGACTTTGAAACTCTGCTTTTAAAAGATCAGTTGCCTTTCTTTACTGTCTACAGTTTTTCTGCCTTTATGATCCATTCTCTGTCTTTGATTACAAACATTTTACACTTGCTCAACATTCACAAGATTCCAGTTTTTCTGTTGTAGTCTGACAAGTAAGATGGGAGGCTGCCGTACACATGGTCCACAATGATCATTAGCTGTCCTTTCTGCTGTGTCTTATTTGCCCATGTGCTTCTTTTGTATGTGTGTTGTTACATTCAAATGCTTTTCAGTGATGTGTTACCCTTTTTCTTTTATACACTGGGGGTGAAACATGCAACAGAATGACTGGTTCTCTGAGCATAGCCCAGTGTAAACTGCCCTAACGACGTCGGTACGGTTGCTGCCATGTAAAGTGTACAGTGCTGTATGCACGTACATTGCTATACACATGTATGGATTTTGTCTCTGTTGCTCCTTTTTTTTTTCAGATTTTGTTTTGCCCTTTTCGTGTTGACAGAGAGGCCCTATATGTCTGAAGGGCTATAGTAATTAAACTACATCTGTACAATTTGTTGGACATACAGTGCCGACATTTACATACCCATTGTGTCAAGCCCAGATTCAATTTTGTTCTTGTGTCAAACAGTGAAAGCAATTCACTTACTGTACCGAGGTATCTATGACAGATTCAAGTCACACTGGGGGCATTGGTCCTGCCCTACAGGTCCTGGTTTTGCCATGAAAGGGAGAGAGAGAGAGAGAGAGAGAGAGAGAGAGAGAGAGAGATGTGGTGCGGTGGTCAACGTTGCAGACTGTGGGCTGGGGGGAGGGGGGGGGTCATGGGTTCAGGTCCCATTGGAGGCATGTATTGTGGGCCTTTTTTTTTTTTTTTTTTTTTGCTCAGGCTGGCTCCTACCCAACACTGGGGATACTATGAACTCCAGCGGAAAGACTGGAACAACAAAGTCAAATCTCCTCAATTTGAAGGTGGAATCTCGAAGTACTGTGTAAAGTTCTTACCAAAACTGCAGGTCCCCGTATCTCTCAGGCCTGGTTGACACTTGAATGCGTCATGGCAGGAAACATAGAATATCACTTTCATACAGTCTCGGACCACAAATGAACTCCATAAACATCATCTTCAATACCATTTCTTCTTGATCTTCATTAAAAAGAAAAGTTTTTAACTCTGTGACTCTTCACTCTATGTTCTCACGTTGACCTTATTTCAGATTTCCTCTCTCCATTTCAATACCCAGGGAGAGGGTATGTCCCAATTACCGGTATCAGACAGTTCATGGGGACTGTCATTAGATGAAAGACCTGTCCATCTAAAGAGGGGGTGCTGACTCACCCTGGCTCCAGCAATCGCTGTTCAGAAGGAAAACTGGTAACCTGGTGTGCACCAATGGTCAGATCACAATAGAATACAACAGAGTGACTCGACTGTAGTGCAGAGTCTACTCTGGTGAGGTGCCTTATGACCCTGATGCTGACTGCTCTCTGTGGACTGAAAGTGCTCAAACGTTAAATCCATGGTATGGCTGAGTATGGTAGCACCAGAATGAACAATGTGGGGAAAATAAGGCATCCCCCCCCCCCACCCCCGCACTCCCCCTAAAAGGTAGATATGACAGCAGTGGGACAGGGTAGACTTCAGCTACACCCAGTCCAAATTTCCAGTCCCATACCAGAACAGCGAGGAAGTAATAATGGAGAAACAAATAACACAAATGAACTCTGGATGGATGTATTTAATTTACAATTACAATTCATAAACATCCTTTTGTAAACAAGAACAAAATTGCAGTGGACGGGCAGAACGTTCTCACTTTACACAGGCAGTTAATAAAACATCCGTAAATAAAAACAATCCATTGGGGCAATGAGATCAAAACAAAACTGATATCAAGACCACATAGTAGCTGCCCAACGCAAAATAATAAGGAACATTTGTTATGCACACATTCTACAGACCTATTCATAGCACTTCACCAGAAAGGAATGAAGAACTTGTATTCCAACATTCACTCAGGCTTGTCTGACATACGCAGTGGGAAATAAACAAACACAAACAGTGCTAACCCTTTTCATAATGATCAACATATAACCATGGAAGCTTTTATCTACTCCTAATTTTGATGTCTTTTTAAGGCTGTGTTAAAAGTATCTGACTGAAGTGAAAAAAAATACTATTCCGCCAGAGGAAAGGGACAAACAAATTACAAGACAAAACACGACGAATTTTGACCTCTTTGGTCTTCTCAGGCAGGATAAATAACATTCAGGACACTGAAAACGAAGAACAAGCAATCACATGTCTTCTCAAAGTGGGTGCAAAATGGACATGGATTAACGTCCATTGTGCCCAATTTAACGATATACATACATTTTGCTTGTTGTTTATCTTGCCTGAAGAACACGAAGAGGTTTGAAACGCATCATGTTTTGTCTTGTACTTTGTACCTTTAGTCCGGCAGAACAGTATCTTTTCTTTTTAAGTTTGTTTCCATTTCTGCCTGCAGTCACTCGCTTTGAAACTGACTGAAGTAGGCTTAAAGTAGTTTTGTTCCATGGAACTGGGGCCTGGCAAGAGAAATGATTTTTTTTTCAGCTTTCAACCTTTGTTTTTCACATGGGGAGACAGCTTTCAGTCTATGTTTTCCATGTGGGGAGACAGCTTTAGGTCTTTGTTTTCCACATGGGCAGACAGCTTTCAGTCTTTGTTTCATGTGGGCAGACAGATTTCAGTCTTTGTTTTCCACGTGGCAGACAGCTTTCAGTCTTTGTTTTCCACGTGGCAGACAGCTTTCAGTCTTTGTTTCTTTTTCTCAAAAAAAAAGGAGAAAGAATGAAATTCCCATTTTTGTGATACACGCATGTTTTATTGTTTGAAAGGATTTTAATTTTCAGTGCCATGTTTGTAACTATAAATATGTATGTCTTAACTTTTTGGGCAGTGGTCACCAATGTAATTTTCTCTTTAACAAGAGATAATAAAGTTTTCTGAAGTCTGAAGTTTCCAAAGTGGGGAGACGCTTGGGGGCAGTATCTAAGAGGACAGCAATGAAGAGGGCAGAAAGATGTACAAATAACTTTATCACAGGCACATAACTAATACTTCAGCCTGAACAAAACCTTACAGACACACACGAAAAGGTTGTGTCATGCTAATTAAAAAAAAAAAAAAAAAATTGCAGCAGCATGTTTTCCCATGAAGAATAGTATGTAACACTAAAAGTGTGTTATGCGGACTATTCATAATTGGCTAAAAGTCTGTGTTAATGGAAGTATCAGGTATCATGTCTTCTTTCATGGCATTCCTGGTCAACTATGACAGTGATCATTATCCACAGCACTGTACCGTTTCCAGGAACAAGCCATTGTTCTTCCCATCTTCTTCCACGCTCCTATGGAAGAACTCAAGATTCACAGCTGAGAACTTTTTTTGTGAATGCAACAGATGTCACCATGTTCTCTCTACAGGGGAAAAGTCTAAATATGACAGCAGTATGCTTGTTGTCCTTTGTCCCTTGTTTCATTCGTCATCCATCCCACCGACACATGTACTGCTGGAAGAAATACAGACTGGGAACTAACATACAAGCGTGGACTGTCTTTTAACTGTTTCGATCACATGGACTAGAAGCACACAGCAGTCCCTGCTCTAGTTTTCAACTGAAAGAAGCCTGGAATTACACCACAACCTTTCCCCAGCCTGTGAGAGTGTCGTACAATTTTCTCCAGAAGCGATGTAGGAGTTCCCATCAACACAAGCGCTCTTCAAGGCAACTCCGTTACACTTGCACGGTACTTGTGATATCATCAGATCCACCTGATGAGTGCTTTACACGAATCATGACTTTCTGCTCACTACTTTCACTCGGCAATGAACAGTGTACAGATGCTGCCACTGAAAAACCCATGGGAAGAGGGCAGCAAAAACCCAAACATAGAACTGATGCATGCATGCCCTCCTGCTAACTGCAAGGGCAAAATAGTTATCTTGGTCCCACTTCGATGTCTCATTTTGCAAATGAACTAACTTTTCATCACCAAGAACCTTGGGCAGTGAATACTAGAATAAATGTGTCCGACAGCAAGGTTTATGTGGACTGTAGACATTGGGTTTTGTATGAAGCCTTTCCAACCCCATGTTTTCCTCTACAATGCCTCTACATCAGGTCAAAGGGCAAGCCTTAACTTACCTGGTCATGGTCAGCACACAATATTACTCCTTTTCATTGCAACAATGCATATAAATTGTTGATGAAGAGGAAGAAATAAACAAAAACAAAAAGAGATGAGTGATATAAAAATGTCACACAGGATATAAGACATTTTGATCTTATTTCTAACCAAGCAGTATAAGTCTGGAACAGAGCACAGCTGGTAAAAGTCCCAGTCATTGGCATACAGTTGGCACACTTCACACAACTGCAAACATTTTTACAATCATCACTTTTCTTTGAGTAGAAACAATAGTCAACAAGGACAATATCATCATTGTTCAAAAAAAACACAGCACAAAAAACCCAAGAAACAGCAACCGCGCCCTTTGAAAACAAGAAGCAGAAGTCAACCATCAATATATTGTCATATCCCTGCAACAGCCCAAAAATCTCCAGACAGGAGAAAAACATGTTTGAGGATGGAATGCTGAAGCACACGCCGATGTCACATCAAAAGGACAGCTCTGTGTATCCGAATGGCCGAGCCCAGTCAGCCTTTTCCTATCCTTGAGACATGACGAGAGTGTCTTGACATGATGGTACAGCTTGCAGCAACACAAACTGTGTGATTCTTGTCCACAACCATGAGCCACCTTGACGGTAAAAGATGCTTATGCGTTCTGCTTAACCGCCCATGCAGCCACAGAGTAAGAGTTGTCTGTCAGTGGTGTGGAGAGGCCTCATGGCTTGGTGATGTTCATCATGTCGGACAGCACCGTTTTGCGGTGTCGTTTCTCCAGCTCCTTCAGGTAGGGCAGCTGTTCAGCAATGTGGAATCCCCGGATCGGCTCCTCCTGCAAAAGGACAAGGGCTGATGGCAGTGTTGGTGGAAACAGTGTGAGAGAAGAATGAATTTTGTCTGTTTTGGTGTCTCTTCTTCTGTGCCTTCTGAGTGGCAATACCCCTACACAACTTATCTATCTTGACTTTGACACACACTGTCTCTGTCATGGTTAGGCTTCAACAGTCCAAAGAGTAACATCAATATCAGGTCATTATGAGGCCATCCACCAGAGGAGACCCTGCACTGTCACAAGATCACTTTGGTACCGGTCACTGGTACCTATCCTCAGCAGGGCACCATCTACTAGTCCACTCTAGTCATGATGTTTACAGCTGATGTGATCATGGGGGGGAAATCACGGCTCACTAACTACTCATCACCCTACTGAACAATCATTCTGTTGTTACACTATCTGGCTAAACAAGTTACCCCTCTGGTGTGAAGGTCACCCCAACACCAGTCTGCCAACACTGATGACCTAGCACGGGTATGATGGGGACTAAAACCATGAGAGCATAAGATGACGAGACAGAACCTAAGACAATCTTCTTATTTATTTTGTTGTGATCAATGGGGACAATGACGCTATATTTCATTCTGATTAATGGCCATATGACATGGCTGTTATCATCTTATTTTCATAACATATCCTGATGTCACCCAGGCCTCGTAGATACAGACATCTTCAGCGTTGATGGCAAAAGTTTCATCAACACACTCAGAGATGCACCCGTCATGAGACTGAACTGTGTGGTCCCAGTCCCCACACTGAGCATTCAGAACACTGGGGACAGGATCCAGCTGGGACAAAGAAATCCAACAAGAATGTAATGGCACTGATGAGGTTTCACCCTACCACTCCATACTGCACTGGAGGAAACAGTGACAGTGCCACATCATGTACAAACCAGTCCCATCACTGACTGCTCTGCACTGTCACTCAACAGCCAGTGTCAGAACCAGTCCCAGAGGAACGTAAAGCAGTGATGACATACTGACCGCTGAAATGTGGCTCTAGATATGCCCACAACATATTATGACTCCGTGAAAGTCAACAGGAGACTCAAACCTTGTACATTTTCCACACTGTCAGAGGCTGGTTTAGCTAGTTGACTGAAGAAGAATACATTGATTTTTTTTTGGGTCATTTTTTCTCCATGGTGGCAGTCTCCAATCTAAGCAAGCCATGAGACATTTTGTGATGGGTGATTGCTGTGCAGTCTTTCTGAGGAATGTTTCTGTACTATGCAACTGGCGATCAAAATTCATTGCGACAGAATGTCAGCCCAATTCTATGAAAAAAGCAATTCAAAATGGACAGAAATTAGAAAATTATTACAAACTTGAATATGCAGAAATAAATCAACAAAAATGACAAAAGCACTGCATCTGTGATGAGAAAACGCACATAAGACTATTTCACTCAACCCACCTTCAAGAAGACCACGAGGTCTTGCGTCTGGTGGTGTTGAACAATCAGCTGCCGGAGGTGCTTTAACAAGGCCACACAGATGTACACCTGGTAGTCCACCCCCATCACCATCACCATGCTCAGGTACTGCACGATGTCAGCCCAGTCCAGGTAGTTCCAGAAACACTGCTTCAGCCAGTGCACACAGATCTGTAACATGCCATGGGGGCACAACCTTATGGACCATGGCATGCTGAAAACATGGGTGGACAACTACCCTATTTTGTTTGTAGTTAATTTTTCTTCACTCGTGCTCTAGCCTGCTATCTTTGTCTATCTGAAAACAAGATTTCACAAAAAAAGCGGTTGGTTGCCTCATGATGACTTGATACTGACTGCTCCCTGTTGACTGCTGGTGCCAGGAATATGGCAGGACGAGCTGGGCTGTGGCTATGGATGGGGATTGGAATTAGCAATATAGGTACAATGCCACTGAGGTGGCACAGAAGATGGGACAGCAAAAAAAGAAAAAGCAAAAAAAAAAAAAAAAAAAAAGTCACAAAACATTCTGAACTGATCTGAATGTAACCTGATGGTAAGATGGACTGTGGTCATGGATGATGAACTCCATTAAATGTTGTTGGTGCAGATCTGTCATGCAGATCCACATCAAAGAGTGGATCATGCTCCTGTTCTTGGTTGAAACAAGAAAACAACAAAAAAAGGAGAAGCTGAAAGGCAGGCGGTCCTATGGGCCTCTGTTGGTATTCTGGCTGGGTCAAAGGGCGGACTCTTGTTGAGGGTCAGGGAGTGAAGCCTGCTGAAGCTGAAGAATTGTGCGCCTTTGACAGGTATATCTGGGTACTAGCCGCCGTGGCGAAGTGGTTAGTGTCACAGCCTACTGGCTGGGAGGTCACAGGTTCAATTCCCATCAGAGCCATGTGGGATTTTTCTCTTACCCACTGCTGAGTTTGCTACGGGCTCAGTTGGGAAGGCTAGGACTAAACAGTTGAGTCTCATCCACTTAATGGATGCGTCTCTGAGGGTGTTGCTCAAACTTCCTGACCAACATTGTAGGTGCCTGTATCTCTCGGGCCTAGCTGATGCTGGGATATATTATGAAAGGAAGCACAGAGTACAGCTCTGTCATGCAGTCTCAGATCAGAATTGCCTCTTGATGACTCGACATTGACTGCTCCCTGTAGACTGCTGGTGCCGGGGTTGCGGTGGGCTGGGCCAGGCTGTAACTGTGGACAGAGGGTTGGAATGAGCGGTGTGGATGCAATGCCACTAGGCAGCACAGAAGATGGGACAAAAAAAAAAAAAGAAAAAAGAAGTATAATTTCGGTATTTACCTGCAGCTTACCCCATGTTCATTAAGCAATGCACCAGACTACCACTTTCAGGTACTGACAATGTCAGCAAACAGAACACAATGGAGCTCGCTACACATGTTCCTGGGGCACAGGTTGCTGGGGGGGGGGGAGGGCTGGACAAATTAGTTCTTGTTAATGATCGCATGTTGAGTTTAGCAGTGATGAAACGCAAGAGAAACAAAACCTAGACAGTGGATGATCACCTGGGCGGGGGGGTGTAGCCGGACATCTTGAAGGCGGACAGGGTGATGGGCTCCTCCACCTGCAGGATCAGCTCCACAGTGTGCGCCGTGCTGGAGAACACCGGGTGGATGCCGCTGGACAGCAGGGCGGCTGGCAGGTGCACCTGAACATCACATCACCAGCATACACAGTGACAGACACCCTACTGCATTCTGCTTTATCTAACATCTGTGCCATATTCTAAGTGTCACTGCAAGCCCACGACACATACTTTTCCCTCATCTTTTGGACTCTTTTTACAGTTTGTTACACAGGCTTGTACTAACTGTGTGTGTAACTCTGCGTGTGTGTGTGTGTGTGTGTGTGTGCACAGGTGTGTGTGTGTGTGTGTGTGTGTGTGTGTGTGTGTGTGTGTGTGTGTGTGTGTGTGTGTGTGTGTGTGTGTGTGTGTGCGTGCGGGCGAGTGCATGTGTGTGAAATTAGACATGTATCCATGTACATGTGTATGACAGCATGAGTGGTAGTGTGTATGGTCATGTCTCCTTATGAACCCAATGTTCCTTCAACCTGTGCCTCTACCTTCCTAACAGGCCCAAACCCTGCCTCCTCCCTCCCCCTCATCTGCCAGCTATTCTGAACCACTTTGCATTTTGTGATCTGGATGCATGTATGAAGGAGTCATTTCTGTTTAGGGGTCATTTCTTACTGAAAGAGCTTGACACCAGCAATGCAAGGCACCAGGTGAACACACAGGACACATCATCATCAGCATCATGAACACTCACCGAGGCATGCATGCGGGCCGGCCAGAGGTAAGCCGAACAACCCAGACACGACAAGCGGTGCAGGAATGTCCAAGCACGATCCTGGTTGCCATGGAAAATCAGGAACACGGTGGCCACGAGCCAATCAACCCAGGATAGGACCCGTCCATGTAGGCTTCCGAGTCAGGGAACAAGAACTTTAAAGATGGGTGACTTCATGAGACGATGATGGAGGGGATGGTAAATGATGATGATTGTCAATTATCAGGTCCTTGAATACATTTTAGACATGACTGAAGGGAACAGAGACAACATAAGGAGACAGAGATTCTTAAGGGCAAGTACCTGTGATCTTCAAGTACGCTCACAAGGAATGGCCCCCACACAGTACAGCATGCTCTCTCCCTGGCTTCTCTCATTTTGTATTTGTCAGCTTATAGTTCTTTCCATTCAATCAGTCATCTGCATCTAAAATGTCTCTAGTATCACCATTGAAATGTCTATAGTGTAAACAGGGAAACTGAAACCTTACATCTTGCTCACTATCTCTGTCCTCTCACTCTCCCAAATCTACCTTTTCTCACATTATCTTCTCTCTCACACCTCTCTCTGTTGAACCCCCTCCTTCCCCCACTCCTTCAACCCACATCCACTCTCCCCCCTTCCCCTACCTTTCACTCTTGAAAGCTTCATCTCTCACCCCTTCACTTCTTGTCAAACCTTCATATTTATAACCAACATCTTACTTCCTGCCCCACCTCCCTCCTTCTGCATAACTCTTCTGTTTCTTCTCCTTTACGTTCTCTCCCCTGTTTCCCTACGTCTGTGTCCTCATGGGTTTGCGCTGTAGTCCAAGGATACAGAGTGAAGTCTTGGTCGACTTCTGCTGCTGTTTGAGGAAGATGGCCGTCTGCTTGATAAGGTGAGTCAAACTGTCCTTGGCATCGGACGAAGAGTTGATCACTTTCAGGTGTTTGCCATACCTGGAAAGATAGCGTGAAGAAAGTTTCTTCCAAAGAATAACGGTGTGCAAATAGTTACACCTTGAATGCTTGAAAACAAACCTATCATACCTGTCTACAGCCTTTTTAAAAGTTCATTGGCCACATTCTGCAAGTGAAAAAAAAAAGCTGGCTAATGCTTAGCTTTAAGAATGCTTTGATGGCAGTGAGAAAGAGAAAGGGTAGGCTGTCATATGAATGAATCAGAAGACTGTTCTCTGTCTTGAAAGACATTTGCATGATTCATTATGCAACCCAGTAACTTCACTTTCATTTCCTTGCTTTCACTCTCCCCTAGAAGTGAGGTAAGTAAAGCAATTTACATGTAAGGATAAATTTCAAAATGCTTCTGGGCAGAAAACACAGTAACGCTGACATTCCAGATTTCATGGTAATCCGACCGCAAAGTCCCAGTTTCAGTATAAGCCCTTAGTAACATTTCAGAGAGATGATGGCAGCTCCACAATTTTAACTGACCTGATGGCTGTCTCCACCCCCAGTTCCTGAAGAGGGGTCAGCTTGAACTGTTTGACAGCACTGTCACTACCTGTCACAGTCACAACACAACGCTGACACCAAAAATAAAAAAAACACAAACAGGCAATTTCTCATCTGAAGAAAATTAAGTGCTTCATAGAAATTGGAGTATGAACTCTGACAACACAGATCAGCTCCCTCCGTCATGATACTTCGCCTAGCTTGTTTTACCCCCCCCCCCCCCCCCCCCCCCCCCCCCCTCCCCCCCCCCCCCCCCCCCCCACCAAAAAAAAAAAAGAATGTGCAGCAGAATAAAGCACTCAAACCCATAACAGTTCTGGAATACTAGCATGTCATGTTCAAGTAAAAACGTGTATCGCGTAACACATTATCCAGTTGTCCAAATAACTGTACATGTACTTGGCATTTACGTTAGCATTCTTTTTCAAGAATCCTGACCCCCCCCCCCCCCACCCCCCCCCTCCAAAAGCTAGAGAGAAACTATTGTTAAAGGAAACTTCAGCATCCGTACATGTCTGTTTATCCAGTTTAAAAAATAAATGGAGACCTTGAAAGATGAAAACTGGGGAGAAATGAAAACCAGTTTTTTTTTTTTTGTTTTTACAAATGTCAACAAAATTTTTTCTCTAAAAAATCCATTGAGGAGGTTCCATTTTCACCCATGTCTGTTTGTTTGTCTGTCTGACAGCATGATGCTACAAAAAAAAACAACATCTGAGCAAAACTTTGTGGAAAGATGGAGTATGGTTAAAAAAAATACATCCATTTTTTTTATTATGGATATATGGTATAGATTTGTGGCATGGACACAGTGTGGATGTGTGGCATGGATATGTGGTGTGGATTTGTGGCATGGCTTTGTGGCATGGACACATAGTGTAGATTTCTGGCATGGATATGTGGTGTGGATTTGTGGCATAAATATATAGTGTGGATCTCTGGCATGAATATATGTGTGGATTTATGGCATAGATATATAGTGTGGACTTGTGGCACGGATATATGGTATGGACTTGTGGCATGGATATGTGGTGTGGATTTGTGGCATGGATATGTGGTGTGAATTTGTGGTATAGATATATGGTGTGGATTTGTGGCATGGATATGTGGTGTGAATTTGTGGCATGGATATGTGGTGTGGATATGTGGACTGGATATATGGTGTGATTTGAGGCATGGATATGTGGTGTGGATACGTGGCCTGGATATATGGTGTGGATTTGAGGCATGGATAATGTGGTGTGGGACTGGATCAAAGGGCTGCAGTGGAGGTCTGCACTTGAGGCATGGAGTGCTACCATTCTAGTTTGTACTTGAATGGATCTCTGGTGTTGTAAAATATTTTATTTGAGGATGGGAGTGGGGTGTGGGTCCGGATCAAAGGGCTGCAGTGGGGGGGGGGGGGGGGGCTGCCATTCTAGTTTGTACTTGAATCTTTCTAAGTTGTAAAATCTTTTTACGAGGAGGAATGGGGAGTGGAGGAAGGGGAGATCTGAAATAAACACAATTGAAAAAGAAAAAAAAAGAAAAAGTCAGCGTTACGCTGATCTACACTCGCATTACCAGAAAATTCCAGATGTGGAAAAATGGCTTCCGTGGGGATGTGGGTCAAGGCCGTGACCCCTTCGTCCAACAACTGCTGAAGGACTGAAATCACAAGGACACATCATCAGTTTGAACTTTTCTGTATAACTGAATAACCAAAAATGTGCACTGTCATACACAATCATAACACTGAGACAAAGTGTATGCCGAATGCAGTGGTTTTCTGAATCATACTGATATGCACTCATTCTAGGCAATCCATAACACTTTTGCATAGATTACTGTTTGGTGTGAAAGCTCACAATCTGGCCCTCAATGAGGAAGGGAGCTATTCCTTTTTTGCCCATCCACCTCTCTGAGCGCACAATCATTTTCCAATCAGCATTTACCTATGCATCTCCCACTCACTGCCACTGCTATTGATAGAAGGTGACTACATACGTCATACATGACAACCAACAGAATCAGAGTGAAAACTGTAATTCTGCTGCAGAATGGAAAATATAACTTCCCCCTTTTTAAAAACAAACAAACAAAAAAACATAATCATACACCTCCCGCCGTATCATCTCCTATCATCATTAACAACCACCTCCCCCTCCTTCCACCAACAACCATCTCTCTTTTCCTACTCTTTTCTTGCCCCCCCCCCCCCCCCCCCCCCCCCCCCCCCCCCCCCCACACACACACACACCCCCCCATCGCCCCTACCCTGCTATCCTGCTATCCATCCCTCTGTCCAGTCTTACCTGCCCCTTTGGTTTGGTCAGGTTTTGTGGTCAGCATCTTGGCAAAAAGCACCCGGCATTTGTCTAACCAGGCCACCCCTCGCTTGTCTCCCTTGGTGGACAGAAACTTGGTCAGTTCTGTCTCTGGAGAAGTGAAAAAAAAAAAATGTTCAGGAGAGATAGAGGCCATTCCTGTGACTGGTCATCTCTCTGAGGAAAGAGGTACAGCCCCTCACCTGGGAATGTCAAACTGCTGTAACTGTACACATTCCCTTCACCATGCCCAACAAGTGCTTTCTTTAGACATTACACTGCCTGTGAACGACACTACAATACATTTCATCCAATATAGCAATTTATAAAAAGCACTATAGAATTCATAAAACCAACATCATTAAAAAAAACTGATATGTGCCGTAAATATTAACATACAATGTTCTGATTCTAATACACTGAAACTGATAATGAAAATACTGATCAACGTGACAAAATGCACTTAAATCCACACAATGGATGTCTGCATAGCAATAAATACATACATTAATCAGTCAAAACTAATTCACACTACTGTATAAAACATCTGTCGTTTGCAAAGTAAGGAATCTACTTCTCAACTTGACCTTACAAAACATACAAAGCATAACTCACAATTCAACTGACCTGAAGGAACAGCTACCCAAAATAAATACTTCACATTTCCAAGATATGTAATCTGTATCAAGGTAATCACAGGCAATCAAATACTTAAAACCTGAAACTTAATAAATAATTTCTTGCAGACTCTCCAAATATGCACAATGAATCTTTCATAAATGTAATTTGGAGCAAAAGTACCTTTTCTCAATGAGCATGAGCCAGAAAAACAGTATAATCATTTTCAAAACAAAGGTAATAAAATAAATTATACTTCTGTATCCAGAGAAGCAATATAATGCTGCACTGTATAAACCACAGAAATTGCTTGATGTCAGAAACAACTGAGCCCCCCTTTTTCCTATAAATGTGAAAACAACAAATGAAGGCACAAGATCAATCTTAATGTGTGCTAGAAATGAGTACAGTTTTTATGAAATCGGGCAAACAATGTTACACTGAACACAAATAACACTAGGCCTTACTGGTCAATCTTGCTGTTGTTTATAATGCACCAAGTACCAATTCATAGCACCCCTGTAATTTTAATTCTTTCCTCAAACTATGGACTGGGTCCAATTTCAACTGCATAACCTGGCAAGGTTAAGACAGAAACTACCTCCATAAGAGTTTGCCAATCACAGAAAAGCAACTGGCAACTCGGAACATTAAAAAAAAAAAAATCCCACAAGTCATCCATATCGAATGTTAAACAAACTAAATAGTGAAAAGTTAGACTTACGTAGGTCTTTTGCAATCACAAATTCAACAGTATTTTATGCAAAGGTCATATCAGTTGGTGATTACTTTACAAATTATGAAAATAAAACATTTACAAAACCACAGCATGATATTCTAATCTGTTGCAATCACGAATTCAAAAGTGTTTTATGCAAAGGTCATATCAGTTGATTACTTTGCAAATTATGAAAACAAAACATTTACAAAGACACAGCAAGGTTTTCAAATTGTTTGCTTTTCTGCTGTGTCCTCCATTGTTTATTTTACACAATCATAAAGAATATAGAAAGAACAGTAAATAAACCCTCATATATGTCAAATACATGTGAGAGAGAAAAAAAAACAAACAAAAATCAACCAACCAACCAAAACTGACAACAGCAGACACATAAAAACAGTAAAAGATACACTTCTATGTCATGATTATTGTTACTGTTTTATTGTGATTATCATTTCTCTTTCTCCTTAGAAACATAACCCACCAAACTGCTGATTTTCTGGCCCAGAATTCAATTCAGTTCAACTCAGATCATGTTGCTTACAGCCCGGTCAACCACCAGGGGCAACATGGCCAGAATTCAGTTCACTTAATTCATGCCATCCTACAGTTTACCTTCAGATTTTTTTTTGTATAACAAAATTCAGGATCCCCTACATCAAACTGCCTTACACCTATTACTATTGGGATTTTGATCACTAGCTTGCTTGTTTGTTTTGTTTTGTTTGCTTGGTTTTCTTAGGGAGGGACATGAGCATTTTCATATCAAATTTTTTTTTCTTAAGAAATGCCTGAGTAAACTAATGGTTTATTTTACTTGATGTAATTGCTTGCTAGCTTGTTTGTTTGTTTTCTTAGGGACATCGGCATTTTCATATCAGTTTTTTTTTTCAACGCTTAACTGAATAAATCAATGCTTTAACTTTACTTGTTGTAATTATTATATCTTTGCCAACAAGGATATTAAAAAAACCTGTAAGGAAGCTAAAATGTCCTAGACACAAGGCTCCCTCAACTGCATGACTCTCTATTTTTTTCTTCTTTCTTTCTTCTTTTTTTTTTTTTTTTGATGAGCCTTCTGAAACTGGAACCTTCTGAGAGAAAAAAAATCTGAGGTGGCCGAGTCAGACAAGCCTCCCTGACTTTCCCAACTACCTTACGATAGGCCTCTCCAAAGGAAGCAGGACTCTGGGTGAAAGGTTGTCTGTGACAGGTCTGGATGAAAGGTTGTCTGTGACAGGTCTGAATGAAAGGTTGTCTGTGACAGGTCTGGATGAAAGGTTGTCTGTGACAGGTCTGGATGAAAGGTTGTCTGTCTGATGAAAGGTTGTCTGTGACAGGTCTGATGAAAGGTGTCTGTGACAGGTCTGAATGAAAGGTTGTCTGTGACAGGTCTGGATGAAAGGTTGTCTGTGACAGGTCTGAATGAAAGTTGTCTGTGACAGGTCTGAATGAAAGGTTGTCTGTGACAGGTCTGGATGAAAGGTTGTCTGTGACAGGTCTGGGTGAAAGGTTGTCTGTGACAGGTCTGAATGAAAGGTTGTCTGTGACAGGTCTGAATGAAAGGTTGTCTGTGACAGGTCTGAATGAAAGGTTGTCTGTGACAGGTCTGGATGAAAGGTTGTCTGTGACAGGTCTGGGTGAAAGGTTGTCTGTGACAGGTCTGAATGAAAGGTTGTCTGTGACAGGTCTGGATCTGGATGAACTGTGACAGGTCTGTGACAGGTCTGGGTGAAAGGTTGTCTGTGACAGGTCTGGATGAAAGGTTGTCTGTGACAGGTCTGAATGAAAGGTTGTCTGTGACAGGTCTGGATGAAAGGTTGTCTGTGACAGGTCTGGGTGAAAGGTTGTCTGTGACAGGTCTGGATGAAAGGTTGTCTGTGACAGGTCTGAATGAAAGGTTGTCTGTGACAGGTCTGAATGAAAGGTTGTCTGTGACAGGTCTGAATGAAAGTTTGTGACAGGTCTGGATGAAAGGTTGTCTGTGACAGGTCTGAATGAAAGTTTGTGACAGGTCTGGATGAAAGGTTGTCTGTGACAGGTCTGAATGAAAGGTTGTCTGTGACAGGTCTGGATGCAAGTTTGTCTGTGACAGGTCTGGATGAAAGGTTGTCTGTGACAGGTCTGGATGAAAGGTTGTCTGTGACAGGTCTGAATGAAAGTTTGCCTGTGACAGGTCTGGATCAAAGGTTGTCTGTGACAGGTCTGGATCAAAGGTTGTCTGTGACAGGTCTGAATGAAAGGTTGTCTGTGACAGGTCTGAATGAAAAGTTGTCTCTGACAGGTCTGAATGAAAGGTTGTCTGTGACAGGTCTGGATGAAAGGTTGTCTGTGACAGGTCTGGATGAAAGTTTGTCTGTGACAGGTCTGGATGAAAGGTTGTCTGTGACAGGTCTGGCCTTCTGGCAGCCCTGAAGAGTTGACTCCTGACACACAACCCTTAACATCAAAGAAGAAACAAAGAGACCCAGATCAAGCCAATACCAGACTAACGGAGGCCACAGTAGCAGAAGTGCCAGCAATATAAAAATAAATATCTACTGAAGGTGTTCTTCAGTAATTGTGCCATTCTGACATGAAAAAGTGTGAGAGAGATAGATACCAAAAAAGAGACAGTAGTTGTCTGGTATCCTATCCATTTGCCAAAATTCATGTGTGTACTTGGAACTTTAAAGCCTGTTATTTTCCTTACACATGAAAGGGGTTATCTGAGTAGAGGCACTGATGTCTCTGATCTCAAGGTCAGAAGCGTGGCATTCAACACAGGTTGGGAAACAACGGAAAGCCACATCTAGGTCAGGAGTACCCAAAGTGCAAACAGTTGGCCCTGAAGATCTGATCTAAATATGTCCTTGAATTGCCTGGTTGTGTATGATGCACTTAAACATTGAACAGGTGAGATATCTTGGTCTCTTTAAAAAAAGAAAGACTTGTTTTGGAATATTTGCACTGACGATTAGCAAAATCAAAATCAGACTGACAGAAGGCATTCTGAATGACCATCCCAGAATCTGAAAACAGTGGTTAATGCCAGGGTTTACTTCACAAGTGGGAGCGAAAACAGGTTCCTCACCATCAATTATTTCCATGTTACTGTCATCATCATCGACTACAAAAGGCTGACACACGACATTCACGATGAACTGATCGTGACTGTTCCCATATAAGGGGAGGAAAGTAACCCCCAGCTCCTAGGTGACAGTCCAGTCCAGTCCTTCCCTGCTGGGCACCAAAGCTAGTGCTGCCATACCCGCAGTGCCACTGAAATCAACTCTGTCCTCAGCGCTGCCTCGATGAGCCCCTTCCAGCCAGAAGGGACTATGAGCAGCAGGATGAAGAGTCCCCTCCCCCCAAATCCCATGGCTTTAACATTTCTGAGAAACGAGGCTGACAAACACTCCAAATCCAGCTGAGAAATGGCAGCCACAGAATCAAGGCTCACCTGCCCGTAAGCCAAAGGAACTTCACCCTGCCTTGGAGAAGAAAAATGTGGTTAGCATGTTGGTTGGGTGTGGCAGTCCTTCAAAACAGCACCTCCAGAGAGCAAGCTGGCAAGCGTACTGATTCAGCCACGTTCAGAAGGTGGACTGACTTTGAAACTAATACACACCAAGCACACGAGACTTGTCAAGGGAAGTGAGTCAGTCAGCTGAGAGAGCACTGCATGAAGGACAATTTTAGCTTCTACGTCCTGCTGGCAAAGACTGGATCACACAAAGTAGAACTGAGACATCAGTTTGATCAGGTGAGGGTGAGAAAAGCATTCACTTAATGTACCCCCTTAATGTAAAAATAATCTCTATTTCATTATCATCACTATCATGCAGCTTTTTTCTCATCCTTCACTGTCCCAAATGTTTTTATCGTACCTGGTGTGAAACATGCCTTCACTGGACCTTTTGGTGTCCGCTGATGATGGTGTGGGAAGGAATGATGGCTTATGTCTACCCTTCCCTCTCCCTCCCTCTGCCAGTTTTGAAGACAGGTGATCCTAGTTTGCCCCGAAAGTGCCCCAAAAATGAATCCAACCACCTCACCTGCCTGCATGGGAGGAGGGTATGATTCAAGGGAGACTGCTCTGTCAGACTTATCTGAGGCATGGTTAGCTCCCTATTATCTCAAAATTTTTGTGGGTGGGAACAATTCCTGATTTAAAGGTGTTGTTTCACACTGTGTGGAATAATGGCATTTCTTTGGACAGGTCAGTATTTTGTTAAACTACTTTCAGTGTGAAAATTCTTTTCATAACACAAATCATTCACATCGGCTAAAAATATACTTCTATCAAAATCTATGCCTATAAAAAAAAACCCCAACAAATATCAAAAACATACAAAAACTGACAAATAACTTATGAACATACATAAAAAGAAAGGAAGAAATAATCTACACCCATAACAATCATCATTATCAATCATCATTATCATCAACACTCAACAGCACTGAAAACTATCAACATTCTGTGACCTGAATTCAGTGGACCAAGGAAGAGAACAGCAGCAGCAGTTAAAACCTTGGGGAAAAAACAAGCAAACAAACAAACAGAAACCAACCAACCAACCAGCACATCTATCTGAGGAATGACACAAGGTGCAGCACAACGTGCTACAACAACAACAAACAACCACACACTTGCTCCGTGACACAAACTCGCAACACGTCATTTCGACACTTTTTTTTTTCTTTCTCTCATCACGCCAGCAGTGCATCAGTTACCTGCTGCTGTTGCTCGCGCGCGGCACCTGACGAAAGGTGTAATGGCATTGTGGGAATGAGTCGGGTCACAAAAAAAAAGCAGCGCAATGCAGATGTGCTTTCAGTTCACATCAACAGAAGCGACTTGACAGCTTGTCAGGCTGGTGCGTTTATCATTGTTCTATAGTGATCTTTTCTGGTTTTAACTTTTCCTTCAAGGCCTACCTCACAGAGGAGTCACAACACATTGTTTCATCCTCAAACAAGCATGCAGCATGGAGGTTCCAGTGTTTCCTGTCTGACATACTTTTATCGGAGAGAGGTTTCAAAACTGATCTGTGTATGTTCCCATTTCATGTTGTCTGACTTACTTTTGCTGGAAGTAGTTTTCAAAACTAATTTGTGCATATTCTCATTTCATGTATATAACATGCAAGGTTTAGTGTTTCATTGATTTAAAATCAAATGAACTGCACTGTGGGTAGGCAAAGGACTATGCCTTGCTTTTAAAAAATCAAGTATCAGATGAAACTGTACATGTCCACTTCGAATGTTAAAAGTATTGTTCTCAATGATTTATTTCAACGTTAGCTGACTTGCATGATGCAAGACAGAAAGAAACGAGAAAATCAGAGACTGAAAACCAGACAGAGATCTCATGCCAATTGAATTTGTGCAAACCTTCAAAACTGACATTGTACTATTGGCATTTCATCGTGTTATATGCTTCAAACAAAACAGCTGTAAGATACAAATTGCTTTAATGATTTTTCTGTGCATTGCTTTGAAAAATGTGTTTCATGGAGCAGTACTGTTGATTGCCACTGGCCTGATATCTATCTGGAAATTTCACAGTGTGTCAGACAGCAGACACTGAGTATGGCTTAAGCTATGTTCTGTCAGAATAACTTTTACATAGAAATTGGAGATATTTTGAATGGTTTATTTTGCACAAGAATGAACTGTCAAGAAACTATATGTACAACTGATGTAAGTACAATTTATATCAAATGAGAATGCTACCTCTTTAAATCATACCATAATTCAATTCCTAAGTAGTTTGCTATGGTATATATCTATCTGTACATATCAGTGAAAACTGGAAGAAAAAAGAAAGAAAACACCACATACATTTTTTAAAAAGGAAACATGACCAATAACAACTCATTAATCACAGGAATAAAATATCTTGTTTTCTCAGAGACAATAATAGTAACAATAATAATCATGATATAATAACAAATATACATTTACTTCAATTTTACATCTTTAACCAACATACACACAGATGATAATCCAAACTTCATTGCAATAATAAATTTACATTTATATCACTTTGACATTTTTGACCAATGCACACACAGATGATCATCCAAACTTCACTGCTGAGCTGAAATCCAGCCTATGACCTACATATGTATGTGTAAAAAGCAGCGTGTCAACTCTCACAGAGCACTGTCAAAAGCACCAACCTGGCTTGGTCAACATAAAAGCTGCAAAAAGGGCGGTACAGTTTTAAAGGACTTTGAGCGTTGTTGTTGTCAGCTTATACATCCCCCCCCACCTTCCATAAAGCTGGATATGTAAATGTACTCTCAATAAATATGTAATAGAGAATGAATCATACACACCATCTGGATTTCATTCTGCTTAGGCTAAACAATTACTTATCAAAACAACAGCAACGATGACAGTGTGGGTGTATGTATCAGTGTCAATGTACCTGTTAATGTGTTTGTTGGCTGATGTGAATATATGTTTTCCTTGATCATCATAAAAGAGAACACACACACACACACACACACACACACACACACACACACACACACACAAACACACACATGCGCGCACACACACACGCATGCACGTGTGCACACACACACACACACATCATATCAGTACCATTACCAATATCACAATCAACAACAGCTGCCTCCACCAAACATGACGAAACACAAAACAACATCATCACCAACAAAGGAATATCAAGCCTGGGAAAATAACACTGATATAAATGAAAAGCCATGAATAAGAAAAAAAAATCTTAAAAACATTCTAACATTTTTCCTTTCTACAGTCCAGAAGTATGCTGACATTCTTCTTTTCTATACTTAGAACTATACTAAAAACTTTCTTTGTATCATGAGAAGTATACTGATATTATTTCTCCTTTGTACAGTGAGAAGCATATCCAGATTCTTTCTTTGTGCAGCGAAAAGTCATCCTCTGAAAAGTGCAAAGTTTACTAACATTTTCCCCTGTGGGAAGCAACATTCTTTCTTTTTGCTTTGAGAAGTATATGAATATTCTTTGCTTTATACAGTGAGACGAACACAAAGCTTCTTTCTTTGTACAGCAAACAACAAATCAATATTCTTCCTCTGGTCAGTCAAACCTACACTCAAATTCTTCCTGTGTACAATGAAAAGCGTACTAACATTCTTCCTCTGTACAACGAGAGGTACACTATATATTCTTCCTTTATACAGCGGCGTACACTAAAATTCTTCCTTTGTACTGTTAGAAGTACACTAACAGTCTCCCTTTCTACTGTACAGAAGTACATATTCTTTCTTTGCACAGAGAGAAAAGGAGATGAACATTTCTCCTTTGCACAGTAAGAAGCAAACAAAAGTTCTTCCACTGCACGGTTAGGAGTATACTAAAATTCTTCCTCTGTAATGTTAAAACTGTTCAAACATTCTTTGTACACTTACAAAGTATTCCAACATTCTTCCTTTCCACATTTTTTCCTAGTACAGTTGGAAAAAAAATACAAGTCTTCCACTCTAGATGTATATTAAATTTTTGTTTTTAGATGTATACCACAGGTCTTTCTTTCTACAGTTAACAAGTATATCAACATTTTTCATTTGCACCCCAAGACATGTACTTACAGCTTTCCATATACAGAGAGAAGTATACTAACAATCTTCATGTCTACAGTGAGAAGTACACAAACATTCTTCCTTCTACAGTGAAAAGTACACTAACATTTTTCCTGTCAACAGTGAAAAGTATACTA
>JADBJO010000203.1:452500-495000 GCA_016801955.1 Conus betulinus
TTGCCACCAGGTGTAGCAACGGAACACAAACAGATTTCAACTGATTACCAAAAGATATTAACAAATTACCAACAGATATCAACAGATTACCAATAGATATCAACAGATTACCAACTAATACCAGCAGATTACCAATTGATATCAATGGAAATTAATATCAACAGATTACCAACAGATAGCACAACTGATTACCAAAAAACATCAACAGATTACTAGCAGATATCAGCAGTTTACCAACACATTTTCAATAATCATCAGTAGATTCCCCAAGTTTTTGGATAGATCATCACCAATTACCAATAAGAATTGACAAACTACTTACAGATCTTAACTCACAGATTACAACTGATTACAAAAAGATAATACTGGGCTACCTACAGATAACTTTTTGCCAACAGATATGCACAGATTACCAACAGATTACAAAAAAAAAAAACCATTATGTACAGTTAGCTAACAGACTGCTAATAGATATTAACAGATCACCAAGATTATATCAACAGACTGCCAGTAGAAATTAACAGATCACCCAGATTATCAACAGCTGCCAATAGATATTAACAGATCACCAAGATTATTAACAGACTGCCAGTAGATATTAACAGATCATGAACAGATAATATCAGATAAATGACTGATGTGAGCAGATCACCTACAAATCTTGACATACTACGAACAGATACTAACACCTCACCTACAATTATCGCAAGATTAAAAAGAGTATAACCCTGTTACAAACAGATCAATACATGCACAGCGTTTACAGACAGAAAAACAACAAATAGAAACCGATTACCTACAAATATCGGCAAATTCCCTACAGACACACCAACAGATTGCCAACAAATGTAAATACAAACTGATTACCAACAAATATCAGCAAATTCCCTACACATACCAATACACTGCAAACAATGTAAACACAAACTGATTACCAACAAATATCAGTAAATTCCCAACAGACACCAACAGATTGCCAAGAAATGTTGACAGAGGAACCGATTAGCATACTTTAAGGGAGCACTTGTCGATGGGGTCCACAGGCCACACTGTGGGCAGGAACAGGGCGGTATCCTCTGGGCCACACTCCAGAGAAGACCACAGCTCTGTCAGCAGTGCCGCCAGGTACCCTGCCCATCGGAATGATCCAACCATACAGCGGTGCTTTCGTCATAAGTGTTTGCATGAAACAAATGATGTACGATGAAAGTGAGCAGGTGTGTGTATGTGTGTGTGTGAGTGGGAGAGAGAGAGAGAGAGAGAGAGAGAGAGAGAGAGAGAGAGAGAGAGAGTGTGTGTGTGTGTGTGTGTGTGTGTGTGTGTGTGTGTGTGAACTGCATGCCTTTTAAACTAGACACATTACTTTCCATGGTTATCTAGCATGTCTGTCACTGATTTTTTTTTTCTGATCCTGATTTTAATTTCAAAGCCACATTTTCTTTCTAGCTTAGTCTGGCAGTTTCTTTCATGTGATGCTGATGGTACTTCTGTGATGTTTTATGTATGCACTTTAACACACACACACACACACACACACACACACACACACACACACACACACACACACACACACACACACACACACACACACACACACACACACACACACACACACACACACACACACACACACAACTATGCATGCGGGCATGCTTCCATGCATGCATGTTTATGCATGTACACACACATACACACACACACAGATACAGACAGACACACACACACACACACACAATAACAACATTAATCAACAATAGGTAAAACTACCAAACAGCAGGTAAAACAACCACAGAACAGCCTGCCAGACTAGCAACACTGATACCTGTGTTGTGCAGTGCCATCATGCCCGGCGCTGTGGCCGCCATCTGCGTCAGCATGTAGCCGTAGCCAAACTTCTCACACTTGCTGACCTGAAAGATCATCATCATCATCATCATCATCATCATCACTATCATCATCATCATCATCATCATTATCGTTGTCATCATCATCATCATTACCCATGTCAGCATGTAGCCGTAGCCAAACTTCTCACACTTGCTGACCTGAAAGATCATCATCATCATCATCATCATCACTATCATTGTCATCATCATCATCATTACCCATGTCAGCATGCAGCCATAGCCAAACTTCTCACACTTGCTGACCTGGAAGATAATCATCATCATCATCATCATTACTATCGTTGTCATCATCATCATCATCATCATTACCCATGTCAGCATGTAGCCGTAGCCAAACTTCTCACACTTGCTCACCTGACTGATACTCATCATCATCATCATCATCATCATCATCATTACTATCGTTGTCATCATCATCTGTCTCAAACATAGACATAACTTTGATTATCCTTATTATCATCACTACCAGCCTCAGCAAATACCCAGTCAAATGTCTTACATTTTATGACCTACAGAGTAGTCATTGTTAACACCATCATCATCATCATTATCTGAGTCAGTATGCAGGGCTTCTCTACTCATTTAACATCTGAAAGGTTTCTTCACACTCTCTTTTTAACTTACATGGGATACTTTCACCTTGATTTGGAAATTCTAAAGGCTAAAAAGCACGTACATTACCCATGCAGTGATGAATATGAAAGTCAACATTCTATGTTTATTTCTTCAGAATTTCTCAGCTTATGCCAGGACTCTCCATGTTCCCATTTTTCTAGTCTTTACTGCTATTGTATTTTGGATCTGACACTGCTAGCTGATCTACAACTCTTGTTCAGCCACACTTTTTTGCTTTAGGTGACACTCAGACAAAAGATCTGTCTCTGAACTATTCATGTGTAAATGGCAAGAATCTGATGAAGAGTAGAGATTCTAAGATAAACATGAAATTTACTGGATG
Source organism: Conus betulinus (assembly GCA_016801955.1). NCBI lineage: Eukaryota > Metazoa > Mollusca > Gastropoda > Neogastropoda > Conidae > Conus > Conus betulinus. The sequence continues at coordinate 455,366 of JADBJO010000203.1, forward strand.
CCTCTCCTTTTTAATAATGTGCCCAATATTGCAGAATGTGCTTTGTATTGGGTAATATTGACTCTGCCCCCTCTATCAGTGTGCTCTCTGTGGGCACGCATGCATTTGACTGTTAGAAGTGAACCTGATGAGTCATCAAAATCTGTGGGCATGCATGCATTTGGCTGTCAGAAGTAAAACTGATGAGTCATCAAAATCTGTGGAAATGCATGCATTGGGCTGTCAGAAGTAAAACTGAGGAGTCATCAAAATCTGTGGAAATGCATGCATTGGGCTGTCAGAAGTGAACATGAGGAGTCATCAAAATCTGTGGAAATGCATGCATTGGGCTGTCAGAAATGAACATGAGGAGTCATCAAAATCTGTGGAAATGCATGCATTGGGCTGTTACGCAAAACTGAGGAGCCATCAAATGAGTTGAACATACATGATCACATGACACCTCTTTTCATATTACTTGCATGGACTGAAAATACGCAGAAAATAAACACAGAATCTTGACTTGCACACTTGAACCTGCATGGTAGGGTTATCTTGTTTTCCTCTGTTCTGACTTTATTTCTGACTGTGTTTTCTCTCTTGAAGGCCTGTTTAGTATCTCCCCCACCTTTGCTTGTTTGTTTGCTTTCGTTTAAGCCATTTTGGAGAGAAAATAAACTACACCCATGAATTTGGCAAAAATTTAGTGAAACGAAGAGTCTCTGTAAATGAAACTGATTGAATGCTGCGAAGGAAAACCTGGCAACAAGTTACTGTGCAGTGTGTTTTTATATAAGTCAACAGCGCTCATATAACTGTTTGGGGTCACTTGCTCACACTATGCAGTATCAGAATTCTCCAACTGATGACAGGTCAACCTTCCAACTATGTTGTTCACTTTTGGTTTTGTAAGCTTAACACACTAGACACACTTTTAAAATGGTGAAAACAAAACCAGAATTTCTGAGCCGCCATTGTTTTGAATGTTGTTTGTCCTGCCTGAAGAAGACCCAGTGGGTCAAAACGCATTGTAATTTGTTACTTTGTTTGGTAGCTCAGTAATTTCTTTGATACACACAGTATACATACTAACCTGCAATTTCTTCTCATAGCGCTGGTACATGTAGGAGACACACTCATTCATCGCTCCTGTTTGCTGCAGCAGCAGAATGCCTTGGCTGTGCTGGCAAAGTTCAGCAGGTTGTCTCTCAGCGTGTCCTCCCAGAACAATCTGTTGACACACACAAACACCCATGGTCATATGTTATGTCTGTAGATTCTTAGAGGTTCTTGTGAGATTTACAGTCTCAGTTTCAGTCTGAGTCACATGCACCAATATACCATGCCCAATAACCACACTAGACCAAAACTCAAGTAAAGAAAATATATGAACTGCCATGAACGTCTCCTGACTTCAAGTCAGACAGGTGTAATGGGAGATGTTTGGGGTGGTCAATGACCCCAACTTTCTGCATTCAGCCATAGGCAACAAGTTATCACATGTCCAGTCCTTCATCTGGTTTGCGGCAACCACCATTCATTGGGTGGTCTGAGACAGGCAGTCATGGTGACACGCGATCATGCCCCCCATCAGGCAAGCTTATGGTGCCCGTCAACTAGGAGGACAGGTCCTTGTCCATCTGCATATATTCTACACTGACCTACTGCTTATATGTCATTTCTCTTACATTCTTTGTACAAGATGAGCAGAACCTGTCTGAAAAATATATTTTGTATCTACCCTTCACTGGCTGCTTTGTGGTGCTCCTGGATTTTATTTTTTCACGCTTGGTGAAGAGAATACCACAGAATGGTATGTCTGATGTCAAGGGAGGACCAGCACAATCAGCCATGTCCCACTGAAGAGTTTAAATCAGCAGATGAAAGGCCTCTGGGCAGGTTATATGAATGGTACTGTTTTCACGACAGACTATGATCGTCTCCATATGCTGCTGCAGAAGGATTTCATTTTCATATTCTAATACCCTCTTTTTCATTCCCATTTTCTCTCTCTTTTGACAGCTCCCTTTTTCTTTCTGTTTTTTTTTTTTTTTATGCCTTGCTTAGTCACTGCTGCAGTGGCCGAGGAATTGTTATCCTGCTCTTGTCTTCTCCCTGCTTATCTGTTCAGCGTGTAATGACAGAAAGACTGCAATACTGTCACGCAGCCTCAGCCTCAAATGACCTCGCCTTCATAATTCTCAGATCATCTTTTAACAAAGTCTTCAACACTGCGACACTTGATACCATGCTCTGGTGGTGGACTTAGTTTTGATTTCTGCATCACATCTGTGAATGTTGGAATCTTCTTATTTTTCTCTCTCTTAGCTCTCTGGGGAGTGATTGGGGCCCCACGGAAGAACAGTTCAGCAGGTTCCTCCAGTTCTGTCGGGGTGTGTTAGCGCCTGGCTCTCTGCAATGTTTTTTCCCTGTCCACTCAGCAATGTTGTCAGTCCATGGTTTTTTTTGTTTGTTTGTTTTTTCCCCCGTTTCCATCCATCTCCCTCCTTCAACAGTTTCCTAGAGGACTGCTGTAGCAAGGCCACTGGAATTTGTTACATGGCCATACCAACATACTTATCTTTTCCTGACTGATGTCAGTAGATCTTGGTATGGTCCTGTGTGCTGCCTGATGGCCTGATGCACCTGCTGATTGGTGATGGGATCAGTGTGTCTGATGTTGTGCATCTTGCAGTGACACCTCTCTGGTGATGGGATCAGTGTGTCTTATGTTGTGCATCTTGCAGTGACTCCTCACTGGTGATGGGATCAGTGTGTCTGATGTTGTGCATCTTGCAGTGACACCTCTCTGGTGATGGGATCAGTGTGTCTGATGTTGTGCATCTTGCAGTAACACCTCTCTGGTGATGGGATCAGTGTGTCTTATGTTGAGCATCTTGCAGTGATTCCTCACTGGTGATGGGATCAGTGTGTCTGATGTTGAGCATCTTGCAGTGATTCCTCACTGGTGATGGGATCAGTGTGTCTGATGTGGAGCATTTGCAGTAACACATCATTTCTATGGCTTGGATTCTCTCCCAGTTCCGCTGCAAGGGTCCAAGTCTTACATGCGTACAGGAAGATGGAATGTACCAGTGCACTCAGAAGCCTGATTTGTGTTTCATGGGGATGTTCTCGTCTTCCCACTCAGGTTTTAATCTGGTCAGTGCTGTGGTGGCCTTGGCTGCCCTTGACTTCTGCCAAACAACAGAAGGGATGGAATGGGGACCTGGAATTTGTTGCAAATTTGAACATCAATATACGTGGGAAACGTTGAAACAGTTGGGGAGTGGTTTTGTGAAGCTTCCCTTTGTGTCAGTCTCACTGATTGGTGCTCCATTGACCTTCCTATCCAATGAAGAGCCAATGAAAGAGATGAAGACAAAAGAGGAACGGGGTGCTTCCCAAGTTGAACTTTGCCATTTTGTGATGCCAGATGAATAAAACTTTCTTGTACATGTTGTAACCACACAACCTTCATGGAAGCATGTCATGCTGTACATCTATAGCATATCCATCAACATGTCACGACTGTGTGATTAACCATGTCGATGCCTTTAAATGGCTGGATATAGATATCTGTGTTAAAGCAGGGTCCTCCCTGTTAAACCCCTGATTTCAGCTGATGTTTCAAAAGCCGATTTTTAAGGGCAACATCTGTCATCATCTCCTCCTAGCAAAAGGTCTCAGGACTGAAGTGTCAGGTGCTCAGGCTGCCCTGGATCTCCTCAGCTTTGTGACCTCAATCCTGAGGGACAGGGTACAGGTGTTGTCTCTTCCACCCCTTCCTGTTCTGCGGTCTGCCTGTGCACAGGTACATGTATGGAAGCAAAGAACAGTGTGTGTGTGTGTGTGAGAGTGTATGTGAGTGTGTGTATGCAAGTGTTTGAGTGTGTGCACGTGTGTGTGTGCGTGTGTGTGAGTGTGTGAATGTGTATGTGTGTGTGTGTGTGTGTGTGTGTGTGCGTGTGCGCGTTGTGTGTGTGGTGACTCACATGTTGTAGTCTTTGATGGACTTGCTGCTGTCTTCAGCACGGCTGTCAGCGGGGTGGGAGTGGGCCGCTCGCTCTGCTGCCTGAGACGCCTGTCATGGAAACAGCTCACAGCATTACACAGTGAACACACACAACACAAGATGCACACATGTAACTGTAGATGCATAAAACTCATGCGCACACACACATGTGCACACACACACACACACATACTTGAGTGCACACAAACACACACACACATAAACACACACACACACATGCAAGCAAGCAAGCACTGACAGAAAAACTTTAAATTTTTTTTTCCACACAGCAAAACCCATGGGTCTTTCAACAGCTATGACATTTATCATCTTTGTGGTAAAGATGACAGTTAACATAATCAGCCAAATTAAACTGGTTGATATTTTTGAGGATGCTATCTGAAAACATCATTCACCTAATTCTTTTTCCTTTTTTTTTTTTTTTTCACTTTGAACATATGATCGAGTTCACACTTCATGATTGTATTTCAGAAATGGGCCAGCCAGCACTAGTTCACAATAGCCTCACACTGGGGGAATATGACCAGCCCCAGCGGTCAGCACACAGCACAGGCTCACTTCTCTCCAGGCCTGGGCAACACAGGTGTGCAGGTCGTAAGGGTAGAGCACCAGCAGTCCCTCACAGGTGTTGTACAGCTGTCGACACACGTACAGGTAGGCCCCGATCACTGTGGGGGACGGGGGCTCGCTGACCTGCGGCAGGTTCTTCATCAGGGCCTTCTTGGTGAACTCCGCTATCAGGTGGGCCGCTGAAGACCTGAGCACACAGGCAGGGGCAGTAAGTGGGTCAGCTGGTTGGTTGGTGAGACAGCTGCTTGTTCCATGGCTTGGTTTTTTGTCAGTGCCACTACTGAATCTTGCCTAATTTTTTCACTATTCATCTCCTGTCCTGTTTACATCACTTATACAGATTACCCACATTCAACCACTCAGACTTCTTTTGTCTCAGTTCCAGCTTTGGCCAGTCACAAGAGCTTTCAAGTTTCGGTGCTTTGAGGCCACCCATCAAAACAGCTTCTGTACAGCAGGGGAATTTCAGTTTCAGTTTCATCAAGGAGGCGTCACTGCGTGTGGACTAGACCATATACGCTACACCACACCTGTTAAGTTTTGAGATTACATCACATGTGATTTAAAGCTGATGGATAAATGAATTAATAACTAAGATGAGAGAACTGAAGAAGAGGATCTCGTGGCTACCACTTAGCAGATGTCTGACCTACGCATTAGACCAACATGCTGGTCAGACCTTGAGTACCTTCTTAACATTGGTTGTGCCATTTCTTTTCACTGTATGTCTGTGTAGTGAATGTACACATGTGGCAAGGTCAGCTAGGAAGATGCTAGTGAACACCAACAGCGACAGAATCATTTGTTGGTGTTCACTGCTGCCAGTTCTAATCCATGATGTGACGAACATCTACTACATGACGTCTTCACAAAAGCTCTTCATTTTGAGATCACTGTAATACACCTACCAGAAACTATTTGACCTAGCATCCTTCCTCACTGACCTTGCAGCCTGAAAAGCCCTGACACTACAGGCGATCCCTGTCTGCTGCAGGATCTGTGGAAACAAAAAAAGCCCTGACACGACAGGCGATCCCTGTCTGCTGCAGGATCTGTGGAAACAAAAAAAGCCCTGACACTACAGGGGATCCCTGTCTGCTGCAGGATCTGTGGAAACAAAAAAAGCCCTGACACTACAGGGGATCCCTGTCTGCTGCAGGATCTGTGGAAACAAAAAAAAAAGCCCTGACACTACAGGCGATCCCTGTCTGCTGGAGGATCTGTGGAAACAAAAAAAAATGCCCGGACACTACAGGTGATCCCTGTCTGCTGCAGGATCTGTGGAAACAAATAAAAGCCCGGACACTACAGGCGATCCCTGTCTGCTGCAGGATCTGTGGAAACAAAAAAAAGCCCTGACACTACAGGTGATCCCTGTCTGCTGCAGGATCTGTGGAAACAAAAAAAACCCAAAGTTCTGCAAAGGACCGAGGACAGCTGGAGCATGAAGACATACTGGCCTCTTACCTAGAGAACAAGACCACCATCAAAGTCCTTCGCTGAGAAAAATGAATGCTTTAATGCTGACAACAACAGCTCGACTGGCAGCTACAACCATTTGATCAGATCTGACTCAGAGTCATTGTATTCAGCCACACAACTAGGCACAACAGAGTAAATCACCACAGACAGAATAAAATGAAGACTGGACTCTGTCCCACGTTACCAATGACAGGAGATCACCTCTGACAAGAAGAATCAATGCACTGTGGTCCACAGGGAGTACATCAAAATTCATTTCCATTGAGGAACGAGCCCTACAGAGACCTGGAAGCCTTTAGGAGAACAGCCACATTCCTGCATGCATCCAGAATCTCTAAAACATGTTTGACAACCAACAATGAGAAGAACCCCCAAACTGGTACTGAAAACAATAACTGCTGAGATATGGAGCCAAGATGGAGGAGGTAAGGATGCTCATGTGCTGTGATGTATGCAGCTGAGTGTAGACAGTCTGATTATTGCATAATGTGGATTTGGTAACCAGCTAGGTCTTCTTCATTTCTTTTTTTTCTTCTTCTTCTCTCCTCTCCTTTTCATGTCAGCCCATCCCTTCACCCTTTCCCCCAACCTTCTCTTGTGCTGCAATCATGCATTTGAGTGTGCAGATCTTAAGGTATGGCATAAAACACACATTCCTTCTTCATTTATACACAAACAGACAAACAAGATTGTAAACAATATCCTGATCAATAATGCAAAGTCTGTGCAAAAAAAAATATAGAATTGAAAACAAACAAACAAAAAAAAAAAAAACTACCCAACCAACAATCAAGCAGTAAATGATGCACATGTGTTGCATACACACTACTGTCTGTCCCTTACTTGGTGCGGGAGAAAATGGTTTGGCTTTCCCCGTACATGAGATAGCGGCGCCCCCTGGTGCTGGAGGCAAGTACACAGAGGATGTCGGCCACATGCAGCAACGTGCTCTCTCACTGGGAGAGATCCCGTCCTGACCCACACACATCAAATCACCATGAAATGCTCTGTTCTGATGCATGACACTGACTGACAAGAAAAACTTGCATGTTTCTGCATGTGAACATACGGAAATGCCTACTGCTTCCTGAGATTTCCAGTGTCAACCCAGAAGATCCTGGTCACCTGCATGATCTATTATGATACTGTTCCCAGATAAAGTGTTGTTGAAAAAAATTCAGCAAAAAATTTTTGCAGTCATTATATTGGCAGTGTTTTGATATTCATTTTGTCAAAAACCCTGGTTATCTGGATGGTCTATTACATGACACTGTGTTAACAAATTCAGCAAGGTTAGCAATCATCTTACTGGCAGGTTTATCTAATTTGTTTTGCTAATTTAATTTTTTTTTTTTTTTTTTTTTTGGGGGGGGGTGTCTTAAGACTGAAGCACTGCCAAACTCTTCATCATGTTCTACATATACATACATACTGTGTAGTCCATGCAATGAAGGTTGTCATTTGACACTAATCTATATGAAAAAAATTAAGCAATCAGTCACTTACTATTACCACAAAGTCTGTCTAAAATCACCTTGTGCTAAAAGATAACAAAGTAAAGAAAGAGAGAGAGACGTGGGGACTGATGTACAAACTAGCATGTACAAAAATATACAAACAGGTAAGCAAATGAATACATTAACACACTCAAACACAGACAGCTCGTGCACACACACACACACACACACACACACACACACACACACACACACACACACACAAACACACATTCACAAACATACATGCACACACACACCACATGCACTCTCTCACACACACACACACATATACACACATGACACGCACACACAAACACTACACACAAACACACACACATACATACACACACACACACACCACACACAAGTGGATCAAATGCATAAACCACTAGTTCCCCCAGGACTCAAAGACCCTGCGGTCCTCAAAACCTACAGACAACCCATTGAGGAATGATCGAGAAACTGAGCAATGGGAACAGGAAGGAGGACATGATGTCGTCACAGTACAGACCTTGTGGTTCTCAAAACCTGCAGACAACAATCACTTACTGAGGAATTGTCGAGAAACTGAGCAATGGGGAACAGGAGGGTGGACATGATGTCATCACGGTATAGACCCTGTGGTTCTCAAAACTACAGACAACAATCACTTACTGAGGAATCATCGAGGAACTGAGCATGGGGAACAGGAGGGTGGGGCATGATGTCGTCACGGTACAGACCTTGTGGTTCTCAAAACTTAACAGACAACAGTCACTACTGAGGAATCGTCGAGGAACTGAGCGATGGGAACAGGAGGGTGGACATGATGTCGTCACGGCACAGACCCTGTGGTTCTCAAAACCTACAGACAACAATCACTTACTGAGGAATCGTCGAGGAACTGAGCAATAGGGGACAGGAGGGTAGACATGATGTCGTCACGGCACAGACACAGCTCACAGGCCTGCTCGTTGCTGTACAGCTCCTTCAGAACCTCTGTCACTACCGTTGCCGTCTCATAGACACCTGACGAAAGAATTATGACATTCGTACACTCCACCCTGCATGGGCACAAACCTTGGTACAGACATGCCTCAGTGTGTGTCTTTTGAATGGTGCCTGTCTGGGAGGTAACTAATGTTCTGTCCTGTCTTGTTTGTTGTATTTCACTTTCCCTTCCAGTTTTTTTGTTTGCATTCTGTGCATATGCAATAAATAACATCCCATTATTGAAAAAAAACCCACCATACATATATATATATATATATATATATATATTTGTTAAAAAAGGATGATAAAAGGAAGTTTTAAAACCCTTTTTATATATATATATATATATACATGTCTGTGAGTGTGTGTTCCGATTCTGTAGATTGTTTTCCTTGCTTTTCACTTTCCTATTTCTTCTTTCTTGTTTAACTGAGTGATTGTCAGAATTATTTGTGATACCTGTGTGAACTATGACAATTAAAGTCCCCTGAGGAAGGCGAGGTGTGCTCGCTGAAAATTTGGGATAACCAGAGCCAACCTGTTGTTCTTTTGTGCACTGTTCTCTGTATATATATATATATATATATATATATATATATATATATACTGCTAAAATAGTATGGTAAAAGGAAGTTTTAAAATCATCATACTATACCATACTATTTTAGCAGATGTTGCTCCCCAAGGGGTGGAGCACTTTGAAAGTTTTATTAGGCGTTTTAGTACTATTCTTGATATATATATATATATATATATATACACACACACACACATATGAAATACCTTTCTATTTGCACGTTTCCTACGCAAGCATGACTAGTCTGTGGTTCTCAGTATTCCCCAGTCTCTGCAAAGAGACTGTACATAGGGGTGATTCAGAATGCCTTGCACAGAGTCAAAGCCCATAGCTGTGGCTGTGCCAAGTGCTTAAAAACAAGGTCATGCAATTCAGCAAACTGTACTACACTACTCTCCCTTTGAATGGATCAAAGCTCTAGGCCTCTGGAGCAGGACGTTGTGGCTGATGCCCTCATTTGTGTGAACGTCTACACAAAGGATGTTTGGACAAAAAGGTTTTGGATTCTGAACGTGGCTACAGAACTTTGATTTTCAGTCACAGGTTATTCCCCCTAATCTGGCTCATTTTACATATGGAATATTTCCCTATTGAAGTTCTGGGTTTGAAAAGATTTCTCTGAGCAAACAGATCCACCGAGTTTGCACAGTGGGTAGAATTCAGGCACAACTGGAGCTAGTGTTGCACATCCGGCGAAGTTTTCACAGTGGCAGTGACTGCAGTCATCAACCAACAATGAAGATTGAAAACCCTGACAGACTGACTTGGCAGTATTAACGATTTCGACACACTGAAAGGTGCCAGACAGGAAGCTACCTTGGGGAACACCCAGCCTCTGCTCATGAAGCCAGGCAGAGTGGACAGAGTGCAGAACAAAATTTCTGCCCGCCAGAAAGTTCTGTGAAAACAGGGAGATAACCATGAAAACCCAGGGTCATGAATGTCAGACAGAATGTCAAATTTCATGTTGTGTCACAGATTTAAAAAAGGGGGGGGGGGGGGGGGGGGGGGGGGGGGGGGGGGGGGGGGGGGGGGCGGGGAGAAGACATGTTCTTTGCTTAGAATGTTCTGTGACGAGTTTCAAAGCAGACCAAAACAATTAAGAGAGGTGTAGAATTTACAGGAACTGTGCTGTTCTTTGCCAAGGACCCCAGCAGTTTCCAACTTCCACATGACACACAAATGTACCGTCTGTACCATCATCCTTCACACAGAACTTGTGAATGCAACTGGCCAGTGGCTGGCTGGATTTGTCTTGTCTTTGCCAGAATTTGGAATCAGAATGAATTGGATCTTTCACCACAGTGGGGGGAAGAATCCTCTAGCTGAGATATGGTTCTGTAGGGACAATTTGTAGAGAACTGTCTGGAACATGTGTCAGTTGACTGCAAAAACAGTTGGTCTGGGAAAGCAGAACAGTTGTTGTATGTCTGAAGGGCAGGTTTAGTAGGCAAATGCATAGCTGCCAGCCTTCTGGTGCCAAAAATTCAGAAACCAGAGAATGAAGGGGATACAGCTAGATGAAGAGGTGGTAGTCTTCTCTCTGTGTGTATATGTGTGTATAATTGTGTATGAGTGTGTGTGTGTGTGTGTGTGTGTGTGTGTGTGTGTGTGTGTGTGTGTGTGTGTGTGTCTGTGTGACTGTGTGTGTGTGTGTGTGTGTGTGTGTGTGTATATATGTGTGTGTGTACATGTGTATATGTGTGTGTGTGTGTGTCTCTCTCTCTGTCTGTGTGTGTGTGTGTGTGTGTGTGTGTGTGTGTATGTACACATGTGTGTATGAGTGTGTATGTGTGTGTGTGTGCGCGCCTTCACTCACATGACCACTTACTGGTGGAGGGGCGGTGAGGGACAGTCACACCAGGGTCCACCACCAGCAACACCAGAGCCTTGATCAGCTGACTCATTGACACCGTACCTGCAAACATGCACCTCTGGGTCAACAGATGAACTTTCTTTTTCTCCCATCTCATCCTGCCTGACTCCCATCACCCTCCTCTTCATGTGGCATCGCTCCAACACCACTCACTCCAGTTTCCCCTGGACACAGCTACACCAGATTCATCCTGTCACAGCCATGTAGAGGCAGTCCATGTGGAGCCGTCACCGTCGGGTCACCACGATGCAACCCACCACAGGAAACACTGCGCAGTTATGGTGGAATTCAGTGATGCCTGTTCTGATCCAACATATGTGAGACACCACCTTTAGGTCCCCCCGACAACAAATAACCATTTTGTCGCAGTCAGCATGACTGAACATCCCCTTCCGGAAACCACCACCACATTCCCCCACACACACACACACCATACTCTCCCCCCTTCTGCTCCCCCCCCCCCCCCCCCCCTCCGTCACATCCATCCAGCGACAGTCCACATGAACCTGCCAGTGCCAGCAACTTTCACGCCTGACACCATGAGGGTAGGGACATGGAGAGGGAATGGAGAACAGCGGGCACCATGACAGAAGGGCCACAGAGTCTGGGACTTTTGGGGTGTGATGATCAGCGAGGATTACCACAATCAAGATGATGCAGTGAAGATCTGTTCTGCTCTGACATGATATGACAGGCTGGTGCTCTATGTTTCCTTCCATGATACATCCCAGCGATAGCGAAGAGTGAGAGACAGAGTCACCTGCAGAGTAGGCAGAAACTCTGACACATCTATTAAGGTCTATGAAACTTGAGTGGTTCCACTTTTCCCAGGTGAACCCATACCAAACTCTGTTCAGGGTAGGTACCTCTGTTCAGGGTAGGTACCTCTGTTCAGGGTAGGTACCTCTGTTCAGGACAGGTACCTCTGTTCAGGGTAGGTACCTCTGTTCAGAATAGGTACCTCTGTTCAGGGTAGGTACCTCTGTTCAGAATAGGTACCTCTGTTCAGGACAGGTACCTCTGTTCAGAATAGGTACCTCTGTTCAGGACTGGTACCTCTGTTCAGGACAGGCACCTCTGTTCAGGACAGGCACCTCTGTTCAGGGCAGGTACCTCTGTTCAGGACAGGTACCTCTGTTCAGGACAGGTACCTCTGTTCAGAATAGGCACCTCTGTTCAGGACAGGTACCTCTGTTCAGGACAGGTACCTCTGTTCAGGACAGGTACCTCTGTTCAGGACAGGCACCTCTGTTCAGGGCAGGCACCTCTGTTCAGGGTAGGTACCTCTGTTCAGGGCAGGCACCTCTGTTCAGGGCAGGCACCTCTGTTCAGGGTAGGTACCTCTGTTCAGGACAGGTACCTCTGTTCAGGGTAGGCACCTCTGTTCAGGGTAGATACCTCTGTTCAGGATAGATACCTCTGTTCAGGGTAGGTAATACCTGGCTGGTTCCACTTCTCCCACATAAACTGATACACACTCAACTCTGGGTAGGAGTTAGACAGAGCCGAAGAATCCACAAACGCTTCTGATAGGACCCAAGACCAGGATCTCTCAGATGACAATAATGCCGACAACTGGACCATATGGCTGGTTACCCACAACATGTCACTTACATTCCTGCATCACTGGATCACAAACATAGTGCCCACCCTAATATACCACTGGAAGATGAGACAGCAAGGGAAAAAAAAAGAAAACCCACACCCTGTATTTTTGTAAATATTCAAGTAACTAACTGAAGGCCATGGGAGAAAGCAGCTGTAGTTTTTAGCACTATATGTTTGAAACTCGCTATCTGAGATTAAAAGTTGGTTAAAACATATCTCTTTGGACATGCCTTCTCCTGCTACGCTGAACTGGGTTGAAAGCAGGTGGGATGGGGGGGGGGGGGGGGGGGGGGGTCTGTTACTGAAGGGAAGGAGAGGGGAATGGGACAGGAGAGGGAAATGGATTGGGTGTTCAGCTCGAGTCAACAGCGAGCACTCAGCTCACCAAGTGCTGATGCAAGATGATACTGAGTTTACAGGATCGGATCACTCTAATAATACTAGTTATTAATCAGCTGACTCAGGATATTCAGGCACTATGAACCAACTGCCATAGCCATCATACAGTGTATAGAAACATGGCAAAACAATTGATATTAAGAACTGTCAATTAAATCACACAAATCATTCACGCTGACCTAAATATACACCACAACATGGCTGATCAACCAAATCATGATTTCTGTTTTACTTCCTTGTATTAGCAGAGTTGAATTTAAGCATACTTCAAACCTTTCTTGCAAGAAGCCATATGCCCCATTGGTTTTGTCGGGTTTTGAGAGCTGAAGTTAATAAGCATCAGTATGTCTGTTCTTACGTTCCTCTTACAAAACAATATAGTCACATTGTTTATTGCAATGATAAACAAAGAACGTGCAATATGATGTGTGCAATACTAATTCATGTGTGTTCTAGAAATGCGTTTATTATTTTTGGTGTATGTTCTGTCGTCCTGAATTGTTAATTACGCTTGGATCAATGGTTGCATTCAGTGCAATTTGGTAGTTGAGAAAACATAATCATTGGTGTCATCACTCTTACCTTGCTTGTCTCTCAGCTTGACTGGAAAGAACTTGCGCCCGTTGGTGAAGGCCAGGATGCGAGAGAGGAAGAAAAGGGAGTGAATGAAGTAGGCGTAGTCCAGCTCCGCCCCCGTGAAGAACAGCCTGCGTCCATCAGCTGTCCACACAAACACCTCATTCAGTACAGCCAGACATTCACAACATGTTCATAAAGCAAACACACTGTGAACAGCGCTCACATAAACAATCAAACACACAATAAAACTAGTACTTACTGCCTCTGTCAGTAGAGTTATGTTTTCACCTGTGTCTGCTTGTTTGTCTGCCAGTCAACAAAATCATAAAAACACACAGAGAAAAAAAATCATTTTTCAAAATGGGTGACATCACACTATATAGCAATACCCTCATCCAGGGAAAGTAACCAGGATTTCTGTCCAGGTAAATCTGAAAATACTGTAACAATGAAGGACTGTCACACAACACAGCAGAATACAAATTTGGAGGGAAACGACAGCAGATAACAACTCCCACCCCACTTACCCACGGCCACTTTGGCCAAAGCGTCGGCCACATCACCAACGGTGTCAGGCTGAACTTTGCGAGCTGCAGAGAAGTCCAGGCAGTGCTTCAGGGCCAGTTCAATCTGAACAACGGCAACTGGTGCTTACACATCTGCTGCTTCTAAACTGTCACTTCATTCACACTCTTACTAGAAAATGAAATATCAAGTACAAAAACCTTGAACACTCCCAGCCACATCCCTGCTCATGGGGAACACTGGACAACCAATTGTGATGCAACTGCATTTGCACAAGTGACATATCAAGGGAGGCGAGTCAGCTGGCTGAAGAACCTTTGGCGGAGCATGATTTGTCTCCCTTAATGTTTTTGTTTTTGCGTTGATGGGATCGTAATTATGCCAGGCAGAATTAAGGGATCAGTTTGGTCAAGCAAGCATTTTAAGAAAACTTATCATGACACAAACATTCCTTTTCGCTCACTTATTTGATTATTTCCTGAAAAAAATATGATCGACTGATCTACTCATCATTATTCTCTTTGAAGGCTTACTTTCAGCAATATCTTTAGTTTATTTTTTGCTCTCTCCAGTATTCAGGTTACGTTTTACTCATCAACCCATTAGTTGCTACTCACAATGATGCGTTTATCCTCCAAAGCTTTGAGGAGATAACTGCGGCTGTAGTTCCCATGCTGCCCACAGACATAATATAGAGGTCACAGACATGATATTGAGGCCACAGACATAATATAGAGGTCACAGACATAACACAGAGGTCATACGCATGATGTCACCTAAATGAATCACAAGAATGCTGGCAACTCCGAACCAGAATAAGCGCATTGATACTGTGTTTGAGAGTACATTTAATGTTGTTAATGTGATTATTGTTTGTGTGTGTGTGTATGTGAGCATGCATATGTCAGTGTATGTGAGTGTGTTTGAGTGTGTGTTTGTGTGTATATGTGTGTGTGTATGTGTGTGTGTGAGAGAGAGAAAGTGTGTGTGTGTGTGTGTGTGTGTGTGTGTGTGTGTGTGTGTGTGTGTGTGTGTGTGTATGTATGTGTGAGACAGGTGGTACAGAATAGAATGGTAGTTTAAAAAGTTGATTGAAAATGGTAAACAGGCAGACCAGTAGTTAACAGGTTAAATCAAATTTAAAAAAAAAAAAAAGAAAAAAAGAAAAAAAAGGAAAAGAACTGCAGCTATCCTACCATCCACTTGATGAACCACTTGGCATGGGGATCAACGACAGCCACAAAGTGCAGCGGAGTCATGCGCCCCTGGGACGAGGCCTGCTGGACCGCCAGCAGGGACAGCATGTGGTCGATCACCTTTTCTCGGTATCTGGGAAAATACGGTAAATCTAATTAGATTGATAAAATACATAAAACAAAACAAGTATACAAAGTGGAAACACTTTTCTGAGATTGCTGAACAACTTTCTCGGTATCTGGAAAAATAAAGACAAAAATTGAATTAGATAAAATAACTAAAAACTAACAAACTACACAAACTGGAAATCTTTTTTTTTTTTAGATTGTTGAACAACTTTCTTGGTTGGTGGAAAAAATGTGACAATTCAAACTTGATAAAATAACTGAAAAAAAAAAACCAACACAAACTGGAAACCCTTTTTTTGAGACTGCTGAACAACCTTCTTGGTATCTGGAAAAAATTTGACAATCTAAATTTGATAAATAGAATAACAAAAAAACAAACAAACTACACAAACTGGAAGCACTTTTTTGGAGATTGCTGAGCAACTTTTCACTGTTCAGAGTAAAAGTTTTTCCATGAAAAAAAAAGATAAAAGTTTCTCCCTGCAGGGCCATCATTCCAGAAATGTTCTCCAACCCAGTGATTGAAATATATGATTACCAGACGTTCAATCGATTCTTTTTCTCTTCATGCTAATGGGAAAGTTAGAATGGGGAAGTAGCACAGACAGAAGCAAGACAAGGGAGAAAGGTGGAGGTGATAACTCGCCCCTGAAGGCCACTGAAGTTGACACGCGACTGATAGTTTTGCAAAGACTTCCTCTCTGCTTTCGCCTGGGTCAACAGCTTCTGGCAGACAGAGTGACCAGGCTGGTACTGACCGGCCTCAAGTCATTACCTTAGTGGTCAGCAGCCTCCCCCTGGCTGGGCAGGGACCAAAGGATGGTGGTCTGCCAGCCACTTCTGGGAAGCCTGTCAGTCATAGAGCTATGGGGCGTGTTGGACACTCGAGCATGAAGACCAGATGTCCAAAAAGGACCTGTGATGTCTGTTGGGAGCTGTCCATGACTACCCTGCAGACAGGAGACTTCCCTCAAGAAGGTGTGGAACTTCACTGTGATTGTTGTACCTGAACCAGACCACCAGTCAAACCAAGTTCTATGCAATTTAGTCTCGGAACAGCGGCTTTGACTAGCTGCCTAGGAGACACCAGACTGACCTGACCCCACAGAGATGCTGATCTCTCGAACAGTACTTAAATAAATGTTAGCGAGCAATGCTCGTTGATTTTCGTTGTCCTAATTGTTTTGTATCTTGCTTGAAGAAGACCTAAGAGGTAAAAACGCGTCCTGTTTTGTCTTGTGATTCATTTGTCCACATTTTTTTTTTTTTTTTTGGTGGTTTGCTAACATTTATTTAAGATTTGTTTAGATTTCCGCCTGCAGTCGTCTTACTTTGCAACTAGATCTCTTGAACAGTAATTGACTTGCTGCCAGTAAATGACAAACCTCTGTAATGACCTGAATCTCTACAGAGTTCAGCTGGTGAACAACAATGCCAGAATGGCTACCAGAGAACAACAAATCTCTGTAACAACTTGAATCTCTATCAAAGTCAGTTCGTGAACAACGATACTGCAATGGCTGCCAGAGAACAACAAACTACTGGATTCTAACTCCACACTGAGTCTATTCTGAAAACAATGACAACTGACCGGCTCCATGACAATGTAACCCCCCTGAACTGATTTGAATTGACTTCATACAGACTCCAGTCTGTGAACATCAATGTTCAAGTGGCTGCCAGCACCACTGTATCACTGCACAAACTGCACACAGATGTTGGACTGTGAACAACAAGGTTTGACTGGATGCCAGTGAACACAGACCAGCAGAATGACCAGACTCCATACAGACAGAACTGCCAAAGTCTCCAGAACACAAAGCACAGTATTTTCACATTTCAAGCGTTGCATTCCACATTCAAGTGCAGCGCTTGTGTGTGAACTCACAGTAGCACTTTCAGTTGCACTTCATATCACACTTGACATGATAGCGGATCAGGAAGATGGGACTGTCACCAGTTATCCCCTGGTTTCAAACTGACCTACAAGAGACCAAAATGGTGGACCATGAAATCAGTGGACAAGGCTGCAAAATCACAATCATTTTTAGCAATTTTTCTTCTGCTCTCTCCCTCCTCTCCTGACAGAATTTGGCAATTTTCTGACAAGGATAAGGCAACAGTGTAAAAATCGAAGTTGTCTTGGTTCCATTTAAGCTGCTGCTAAGTACACGAAGCGCTTCTTAAAATAATTTTTCAAAATTTCTGTTTTCTAGTGTAGCTTGTCATCACCAAGTGTAGCACTGTCATGAAAACTGTAGCATGCAATACCAAAAGTACAGCCACTGGCAGCCCTGCTCAGACTGTGGTCAATAAACACATGCCCTCCTCAGACTGTGGTCAATAAACACCATGCCCTGCTCAGACTGTGGTCAATAAACACCATGCCCTCATCAGACTGTGGTCAATAAACACCATGTCCTGCTCAGACTGTGGTCAATATACACCATGCCCTGCTCAGACTGTGGTCAATAAACACATGCCCTGCTCAGACTGTGGTCAATAACCACCATGCCCTGCTCAGACTGTGGTCAATAAACACCATGCCCTGCTCAGACTGTGGTCAATAAACACCATGTCCTGCTCAGACTGTGGTCAATAAACACCATGCCCTGCTCAGACTCTGGTCAAAAAACACAGTGTCATGCTCAGACTCTGGTCAATAAACACCATGCCCTCCTCAGACTCTGGTCAATAAACACCATGTCTCCTGGGCCCCTGCCTGACAGGACATCTATCTCACAAACAACCATGTCTACCCCGTCATTGGGGAGAAGATGGAGAAGTGCGAGGGAGGGGGGGCTGACAGAACGGTTGGAGACAGTTGTAGCAGGAAGTGGGTTATGTCTACTCACTGTGTGGGGGTATCTGACCCAGTAGTTGGGGGTCTCCTGTTGGAACTGGTTCATCAGGTAAAACTGAAACACACAGTGTTACGATGGTGAAACAGATAATGTATTTTTCATGGCCAGGTGAATGCATTGGAAGCTAATTATAAGCCAGATGTATTCAAGTAGTGTGTGTGTGTGTGTGTGTGTGTGTGTGTGTGTGTGTGTGTGTGTGTGTGTGTGTGTATGCGTGTGTGTGTGTGCCTTTGTGTGTGTGTGTGTGTGTGTGTGTGTGTGTGTGTGTGTGTTTGCCTGTGTGTGTGTGTGTGCGTGCCTGCGCGTGTGTGTGCCTGTGCGTGTGTGTGTGTGTGTGTGTGTGTGTGTGTGTGTGTGTGTGTGTGTGTGTGTGTGTGTGTATGCGTGTGTGTGTGTGTGTGTGTGTGTGTGTGTGTGTGTGTGTGTGTGTGTGTTTGCCTGTGTGTGTGTGCGTGCCTGCGCGTGTGTGTGCCTGTGCGTGTGTGTGTGTGTGTGTGTGTGTGTGAGTGCATGTGTTCCAAATGCGTTATGCGTGATCATGGATTTGTACATCATTTGCCATAATTATCCCATTCGCACAATAGGTATATATGTGCATATGCAACGAGGCAAACATGAAAACTCTGCAATTTCTTGTCAGCTCATGAAAGCTTTCACTAACATTTTGCAAAACTGATTCGTATTAAGAAAAAATAATGCAGTTGTTTTTGTTCTTTCACTTTGTTAGTCTGCTATTAATTAATTTAATGTGTTAAAATTTAACAGTGTTTCATTTTGTTTGATAGCCGAGTGATATGTGTTTTTCTTGTTCGTAACTGATCTAGGTGAAAGCCAAGAACACTTTCTTTTATTTATTTTTTTTTTTGTTTCACAAGATGCTTTTTAAGTGTTACAGAGTTTTTATGCTTTTTGCTAACTAAGGGTCAATCGATTTTTTTTTTTTTTTTTTTTGCTGTCCCAACCTCTGCATCACCTCAGAGGCAGTGCACCCATGCTGCTCATTCATTCAGACACCCCGTCTACAGCCACAGCCCGGTCGGCCCCGCCGCAGCCCCGGCACTAGCAATCCACAGGGAGCGCTCAATGTCAAGTCATTAAGAGGCAACCCACCGGAGGAGACACTGCACTGCTGCTGAGTCACATCAGTGGTGTTCAGTGGCGCCTGTCCTGATCTAACATACGCAGGACACCACCTACTAAGCCCCCTTACTGACGACAATAATTGCCTAGTCGCGGAGCAGGCATGAGTGAGCTCTCCCTCTGGAGGGTGCCACCACATCCATCCAATGACAGCCCCATGGACCTGCTGATACCGGTCACCCCAACAGAACCAAACCAAGGCCACAGACGTGGAGAGGACATCGAAATTGAGGTACCATAAGAGCAGGGCATGAAAGGTCACAGAATTTGAGACATTTTTTTTTTAATGCTGATCAATGAGAATGAGGATGATTAAGATGATGCTACAGATTTCCATTTCGGTCTGAGACTACATGACAAGGCTGTACTCTACGCTTCCTTTCATAATATATCCCGGCATCAACCAAGCCCAAGAGATAGAGGCACCTGCAGTGTTGGTCAAGAAATTTGAGCAACACTCTCAGAAACGCATCCATTAAGTGGATGAAACTTGACTGTGTGGTCCCAGTCTTCCCAACTGAGTCCACAGCAAACTCAACTCTGGATAGGAGCCGGTCGGGGCAGAAAAAACCCACATGACTCTGATGGGATTCGAACCCAGGACCTCCCAGCTGAGAGTCCACGACGCTAACCACTTCGCCATGGCGGCTGGTTCAATCGATTAATCTAACTAAACTTGTGAAGACATGTACATTATGTATATAATGCCAAAAATGAACTCCATGAGAAATATGCCCCATAGCGTGATACAGGTCCTCTGTAGTCTAACACCCTTCCCTGCACAAATCAACATATCATATTGTATGCTTTTCTTAATCTGAATTTGCTCAGCTTTACATTTAAATACCTCAAATTCAAACATATATTGGCGCTGGTCAACATGCTGTGAAGCAAAAGAAACCAAATCATGATCACAGTCTGAGCAAATACACGTCAAAGGGACATCAGTCATAAGAGAACTCTTGAAGCTAATGACTTGCCTCCCATTTTTTTAAAATTTTTTATGAGCAGTCTACTACGCACACGAACTGTGTCCATACTAAGCAGGATTATGGCATGAGTTTGATCAGGAAAGTATGAGGTATGCGAATAACAACATACCGCTCGAAGCAGCTTATGATTGAGGGGAGCGGTGCAGTTCAGTCCATTCTTCACTGTGGGGGATGTTGGACTCTCTGGACAAGAACTGGCCCCGTAGGTATTCCACTGCACACACACACCCACACACACACACACACACACACACACACACACACACACACACACACACACACACACACACACACACAAGATTAAAGCAAGGCATCAAAAGAAAGAAGAGACTGACGATCAAACAGATGAATACCTTACCACCACGTGCCCAACACAGAGAAGGAATGCTCAAACAACACTGAACACGTTTTCCAAAACACAACTATCAGCGAGGTGGCGAAGGGTATCCAAATGACAACTGACGTCTCCCAACAGATGGCTACCAGGTGCTGTCGAACGTGTAAAACCTGATCATGCCCTGCCCTCATGGTGAAACCCATTTCCATTTCTTCTCTACAACCATGCTTGTCCTGTGTTCATGCTGAAGTCTTTGGTGCTGGCAAATTCACAGAGTCTGTCACTGGATGAAAATGGCAGTGCCTTTCAGGGAAAGTGATTTTCACTCACGCCAGCTCTGCAATAAACAATCACTGTCATCAAAAAGGGATTAGCGTGCGGCGTGTTTGTGCACACTAGATGAGAACAGCTACCAACACACGCCACCAAAGTGACCCAGTTGCAGCGCAGTGTCTTCTCTGGTGGGGCTGCCTGAACATGGCCTAATACTGAAAATTCCCAGTGGACTGTCAGTGCTGTGACAGGACCAATCTGGTTATGGCTGTTTCTACACTGGAGTGACCCACTGTAAAGGCAGGGAGATCAGAATAAGAAAGCATGATGAAGCGACTCCACAGCACTGCAGTGTCTCCTCTACTGGGTGGTCTGACATCAATCTAATATTGACAGCCCTTTGTGGAATACCATGGAAAAATGCCTGCAGTGGGACAGGACTGGCTATGGTCATGTATGGGGGTACATCAGTTACAGCAGCAAGGAGGCATTGTCACTTACATAAAACTGAAGAGGGGACAGCAAACTAGTACAGGGTATGAAGACCAAAGAGAGGAGTTCAGAGGGAAACAAATTAATCAAGTGGTAAAATAAGCATTCTTTTCATTTTTCTATCATGTAGCAATAAAATAATTTTTCAAAAATATATTTTCAAACCCATGTCAGTCTCTTCTCGACACATCTGACTGGATGACACATGACCTTTGTCAACAATGAGTAATCCTTACAAAAAAAAAAAATCCTAAAACCCCACAAAAAACATTGTTCCTAAAAGGCCCCATAGTTTATGCAGTCCAGGACACACACAACCACACTGACCATGAGCGATGTAGGACACACACAGCCACACTGACCATGAGCGATGTAGGACACACACACACAGCCACACTGACCATGAGCGATGTAGGACACACACACAGCCACACTGACCATGAGCGATGTAGGACACACACACACACAGCCACACTGACCATGAGCGATGTAGGACACACACACAGTCACACTGACCATGAGCGATGTAGGACACACACAGCCACACTGACCATGAGCGATGTAGGACACACACACACAGTCACACTGACCATGAGCGATGTAGGACACACACAGTCACACTGACCATGAGCGATGTAGGGCACACAGCCACACTGACCACGAGCGATGTAGGACACACACAGCCACACTGACCATGAGCGATGTAGGACACACACAGCCACACTGACCCATGAGCGATGTAGGACACACACAGCCACACTGACCATGAGCGATGTAGGACACACACAGCCACACTGACCATGAGCGATGTAGGACACACACACAGTCACACTGACCATGAGCGATGTAGGACACACACACAGCCACACTGACCATGAGCGATGTAGGACACACACACAGCCACACTGACCATGAGCGATGTAGGACACACACACAGTCACACTGACCATGAGCGATGTAGGACACACACAGCCACACTGACCATGAGCGATGTAGGACACACACACAGCCACACTGACCATGAGCGATGTAGGACACACACACAGTCACACTGACCATGAGCGATGTAGGACACACACACAGCCACACTGACCATGAGCGATGTAGGACACACACACAGCCACACTGACCATGAGCGATGTAGGGCACACACAGCCACACTGACCATGAGTGATGTAGGACACACACACAGCCACACTGACCATGAGCGATGTAGGACACACAGCCACACTGACCATGAGCGATGTAGGACACACACACAGTCACACTGACCATGAGCGATGTAGGACACACAGCCACACTGACCATAAAGCGATGTAGGACACACACACAGCCACACTGACCATGAGCGATGTAGGACACACACAGCCACACTGACCATGAGCGATGTAGGACACACACAGCCACACTGACCATGAGCGATGTAGGACACACACAGCCACACTGACCATGAGCGATGTAGGACACACAGCCACACTGATGATGAGCAATGTAGGACACACACACACAGCCACTGACCATGAGCGATGTAGGACACACACACAGCCACACTGACCATGAGCGATGTAGGACACACACACAGCCACACTGACCATGAGCGATGTAGGACACACACACACAGCCACACTGACCATGACCGATGTAGGACACACACAGCCAGACTGACCATGAGCGATGTAGGACACACACACAGCCACACTGACCATGAGCGATGTAGGACACACACAGCCACACTGACCATGAGCGATGTAGGACACACAGCCACACTGACCATGAGCGATGTAGGACACACACAGCCACACTGACCATGAGCGATGTAGGACACACACAGCCACACTGACCATGGGCAATGTAGGACACACACAGCCACACTGACCATGGGCGATGTAGACTTCACAGGTGTGGTGGGAGGTGCATGAATATGACTTGGCCAGAAACTTGAGGCTCAGATTCTGCAAACAGAGAATAGGACAAAACAAACTGTAAGTCAACCCTCCTCCAATTCAGCATCATTTCAGAACTGCTAACTTTAACCTTACTCAGATTAAATTTTCAAAACATTTAACCTATTTGAAAATTTGACATGCAGACACTCGAACACAAATTTACTAAATAAATGTGAGAAAGACAGTGGAGGAAGGGGGAGAGAACATTGTTGTTGAATATGATTTATTCCAGCATGTTAGTGCTGTCTTGTATCTGTGAGCAATGTCTTTGTTTTTGATGAGAGGATGAGGGCTGGGTATTTGTTGTTGAATATGATTTATTCCAGCATGTTAGTGTTGTCTTGTATCTGTGAGCAATGTCTTTGTTTCTTCTGATGAGAGGATGAGGGCTGGGTACATCAAAAGGTGGCTGTGTGGGGCTTGTTTTTCTATATGGAATAAACCCTGTGGTCTTCTCTGTTGAATTTTCATGTTTGTAATTTCTAAGGATGTAAAATAATCTGAAGCTCACCTGTGGAAATAAACTCAGTACTTTGTCATACTGATAGCTGCCATGAATGATTGATAACTCTGCAGCTTAATGTACAAGAAAGACAAATATCTTTGCTGACAACCTCTAATGTATTATGCACCAATTTCAAATAAATGTAGTCGCTTCCAGTGTCACATGAAGTTATGATATTGGCTTATTATGCAGCGTTTGAATCAGACTTTACTGAACTGAACCACTCACATACATACAGATGGCAATGATTACCATTTCTGGTTTTGTAAATAAAATGTAAAGAGGACAAATCAAGAAACATTCTTTGAAAAAAAAAAAAAAGAGAGAGAGGGAGAGGTTTAACAGGGTTTATTCCAGTCTACCTTCAATTCTTAAGGACAACAGGAAGAAAGGAATCCTTTTCAGTGTAACCCCACATACTTCTTTTGGTATGATACTCATTTCATTTCTGGGAAGAAAACATGAAATGAGGCACGGAACAGTAAACTGTAAATAACAAACAAGGAGGGTAACTCTTGCTCCCATGACGAAATAAATACACACCCATAGCTCCAAAAGAATGCTGCTTATGACACCAAATTCCCTAGCAGATATGACAGCACAAAGAAGGAAACATCCCCTAAAAAGGACCTTCCAAGCTTGCCTATATACCCTGTACTGGACACATTTACACTGCAACATGGTCAGACAAGTACATGGACGAACAGAAACAAGTACAGGTAACCCTGATATTGTGGTTCATGGTTTTCAACACACACACATACACAGACTCCCTTAAAAAGCCTGAAGCTGGGAACGAGTCATACAGTGAGCTCCTCATCAGGGTCGGCCATGAGGTCGGTGAGGTTCTTCTTCAGCTGGGACCAGTGGTCGTTGTTGAAGATGTCGCCTGTGATGATCTTGTTCAACTTCTGCATGGCATCACGTCGCGTCTGTCGCACAGAGAGGGCTCGTTTCACAGGTGTTTCAGAGGTGTTTTTGTCACCTCAGACAACATTACATGTGGACAACTTTCAAGCATGAATGCATGCTGACATTATGTATATTCACATTCACACAGGTTGCATTTGGCCACACTTGAGTTCAAAACACACACACACACACAATATTCTCGTAATCTCAGTATTGCACGAGCGTTCTCCCCTCATGTATTTTAGCATCAAATGAAGTTGGTTAATGCATTACACATGTCTTTTTTTAACCCAAACGATCTTTTTTGATGTTCTTGATGCCCATTTTTATTATAGTGAAAAAAACACAAAACAATCTATAAGCACAAAAGAGAGAGAGAGAGAGTGTGTGTGTGTGTGTGTGTGTGTGTGTGTGTGTGTGTGTGTGTGTGTGTGTGTGTGTGTGTGTGTGTGTGTGTGTGCGCGCACACACACAAACACACATGCAAAAAAAAAAACACACAGATATTTGCACATGCACACACTTCACGCATTTATTCATTCAAACACATCTAACTGCATTTAAAGTGAAAAACCACTCAACTAAAAAAAAAAACAAAAAACCTCTTAAAAGTGAAAAACCACTCAACTTAAAAAAAAAATATACACAAACACATGTACAAGCACAAAGCACACACATATGTGCATTCACACAAAAGCATGCTTATACACATATCAATAAACACATTCACACAGCCTCGCTCACTGTATACCATTCGCACACACTCACTGTCAAGCTTTTGGTCCGCCCAAGGTTGTCGGTGATAGTCTTCAGGTAGTTCGTGTCAAACACCATGACACTTCCCTAGAGGTAAAAAAAAAAAAAAAAAAAAAAAATCAGTCTACAGATTCTAGCTCATTTTCAGCTAAGGTAGGAACAGTGATGGCCATGGCATGCTGTTAGCCCCACAAATCCTCCTACCTAAACAGTGATGAAGACCCTTGCATTGTTCTCATCTGACCTGTATCTTCAACATACATTCAACTTGCAGACACCCTCGGCTGTCACTGTTGAAACTCTACAAACTTACAGTGCAACAGAATTTGTTTCTCATTTACATAAAACTAGGTGAAGAAAAAAACAACAAAAAAAACATACACACACATGCTAAAACAAAGCAAAAAGAGGATGGGGATAATAGGGGTGATAGGAGACATGTTTGGAGTCATTACTGATTCCCCTTCTCTTCTGTGTAAAATGTGCACTACATGCAGGTCATAAACACATCGAAGCGTATCCTGTTGAACATGGATTTCAAGTCAAAACGCTGACTATTTAGAGTGAAACGCAATTGCCTACAAACACATCTGACAGAGATGGCCATCAGAAAAAAGAGCAACATAAAGAGCAAGTAACCAGTAGCAACCATCAGAACAGCGTATACAAGACTCTCGTGTATATTTTTGCCACTTGGTCAGAGGATAACAACTGAATCTTGTCTCTTTAGTTCTGCCAATAAACCAGTCAATCCAATCCAGCCATATCTTGTTCAGGTCTAATGTAGATTCCTGTCAATCCATATTTCAGGGTTTCAATGGTACATCAAATTCTAACACTCATTTTAGTTTTTAATTTTAAAGCCCTATGGCATTTTACAATCCATTGAAAAAAATCAATCCCAACCTTACACATTGGCATCCAATAATGACATCAAATAAATCAATCAAATGGACAAAGACAGGAAGTGACCATTTAAAGAAGGGCTGGATGGATCCATTAAAAAAAAAAAAAAAAAAAAAAAAAAACGAGTCACCCTACTTCTGATTCTCAAATCCAAACTATTTGTTCTTCAGCTCTCAATGGCAATCTTTCCTTTCATTCATTCACCAGCATCTGTGGTAAGTGACTGCACTCTTTCAGCTGCATAGCTTATGTGTGTGAATTCAAAGCACTGGTGTGGTTGGACTGCTTGAAAACCCTCTATGTCCATTTGGTGGTAAACTGGTATCAGTTTCATTTCAGGGAAGACCTTGACTGTGGAGAGAGACAGTTTGCATCATTTTCCATACTGCAATTCCTACAGAGAGTGAATTTCTAACCGTTTCACTGCCTCCATAGCCATCATGCTGTGGAACTTTAACCTTCAACCTAACCTGTATCCAATCCCTGTTTTTCCTCTCCTTCTCCGAACCCTCACATAGGTACCAGACCAAATGATACAATGAATGTCTACACCCCGGAATATGCTGATAATCAAGCAAGTTTACAATAGCTAAACATTCTATTTGAAAAAAAAAAGCAATATACCTATACAAGCTCATTATCCCATGATCAAAAGGATTTAGGAGTACCTCATAGACACAGAAACAAGAGTGCTGTTGTGGTCAAGACTTCAACATCACACTACAATGGATGTGAGGAATATTCAGCACTGTCAAGAGTTCAGCATCACACTACAGTGGGATGTGAGGAATATTCAGCACTGTCAAGAGTTCAGCATCACACTACAGTGGGATGTGGGATGTGACTGGAAGACTTTCACACACTGGGTCAAGAATATTTCACTGCATCACATCACACAGTGGGATGGATGTGAGCACTGGAATATTCAGCATCACACACTGTCAAGAGTTCACTGCATCACACTACAGTGGGTGGGATGTGAGGAATTCAGCATCAGCACTGTCAAGAGTTCAGCATCACACTACAGTGGGATGTGAGGAATATTCAGCACTGTCAAGAGTTCAGCATCACACTACAGTGGGATGTGAGGAATATTCAGCACTGTCAAGACTTCAGCATCACACTACAGTGGATGTGAGGAATATTCAGCATTGCCCATCTCCTTACTAAACACCTTAGCGCATGCTGAATTTTGTACATCAGGAATATTCAAATGGGCATGACAAATCTCAAGATCTTTGAAACCTTTGCAACTCATTTGTACACGTATATGCTGACAAATCTTTGAAATGTTGCAACTCATTTGCACGTATATGCGACAAGCGGGTACATCAGCAGGTCTGCACATATGTTGTCTCAGGAGACTGGAAACACCTCACCCCACACGTCACCCAGTAAACACTTCCAGGGCTCACATCATGACCTTCAGACTAAAAGTCTTGTGTTATATTTGCTTGGCTATCCCATTCATTGCTGGCTAGTCCTTTATGCTAAAAAGCCACACACCAGCTTGTCCTGAAAATGTACCTCTGATCTTTAGTTTTTTTTCTTTGGAAAAGCAACAAAAGTAGAGGACACAAGAGAATGGAAGCTCTCAGAAGTCCAAATTACACCCAAGAAAGGTCTTTGAAAATCAACTTGAACTCATGAACTGTTCAAGGGAGGTCACTACCCTAGCTGTTGATGAACTAAACCCAAATCGTGTGGAAAAAAAAACAGAGCCACTGATCATTTCCATGTATTTGTCACCCAGAACACAAACGGCACATACAGATGTACACATTTGTGGAGCTGGTCTGTAATCTTGTATTGTAACGAAGCTTTGGAAGGCGCGTTTCTGTTATGATCAGTAACTGTCCATCCTCCAAAGAAAGCATTATTGCCTCTAACCTCAACCCTGTTTTGTTTTCATATCGCAAGAACTGCATGTCATGCAAGATCACCCTTTCATGACGCATGGAAGAACTTCACTACAACAACAGCACGCATTGTACCATGATATACATCTAAACAAAACAATGTAAATCAATGCAACATATATCAGTCACCCTCCAGTCCTAATGACCGTTCACTTTTACATGTATGTGGGCTTTTCTCTGCTATAACATGTAAAGGAACACTAAATGCTGCTCGAAAGAATCTTGGTGTAAAGAAGCATTCTAAAATTACGATTCACAATGCCACATTAAAGAAAGAAAGAAAATTCTTCACAAAGATATGCTTCTTTTAAAAAGAAAAAAGAAACCCTTTCATAGGAATTTGAGAGGAAATGAATAATAATGAATAATAAACATACCTATATGATCAGCAAACTAGCCTAATTGATGATATAGTTCATTACTGAAAGAATACAAGTTTAAAAGTTTTTTTTTTCATCTAATGACTGATATTCACTAATACAGAGAAACGCAGAAAGACAAAAATAAATCATTTTACTCTGATAACAAATTCATTTGTTTACATATAAAAGTCGATCAGAAAATGAAAAAGTACAGGAAAAAAAAAAAAAACCATCACAAATAAACAACATGAACCTATTCTTTTAAAATACAAGCATTTGTAAATAAAGACACCTACAGACTAGCAGACAAGAGAGCCCGTCCAGAATTGTACACTATACATACACAAGACAGACAACAGACAAGGGAATCTAGCTGCTTCTAAGATTAGATTTATATCCAGATAATACAGGGATTTGAAAACATATAAAGCACCGATGACCTCTACACTATTGTTACGTCAGCTAGCTGAGAAAAAGAAAAGATGAGTTAAATAAATGCCATACCTTCATGGTACATATGCGAATAAAGAATAATTCTCATATGTTAAAAGTAAATCCCCATACCCTCCATTGTACATATGCACATAAAAAAAAAGAAAAGAATAATTTCTATATGTTAAAAGTAAATCCCATACCTCCACTGTACATGTGCATATAAAAAAACTAAAACAGAATAATTTTTATATGTTAAAAGTAAATCCCATACCTCCATTGTACATGTGCATATAAAAAGAACTAAAACAGAATAATTTGTATATGTTAATGTTAATAATTATTTAAACATCTGTTGAAGAACTGGGCAAACTGGTGCACATCAAGAAGAAGGAACATGTTAAACACTGACAAATGCGCGTAAACATCTCGAGTGAGAATAAAAAAGTACCGAGACACTTGTCAATTCCTAATTCATCTGTTTCAGAATCACTGTTGCCAGCATGCTTGCATCAGTAAACCAATCAAGTCTTCCAAAAGAAACCAACACATTTCTGAGCAGTTCGAAAACATGTTAGATTCATAAAAACTCGTTAAACATGTGGCAATGTCTCCCAAACATTTTCATATCTGAATCAAGATTTCAGTTTATCATTTTTAACTAAATTCTGTTTACTGAAACTGTCAGAAAAAAACAAGAACAACTGACAAAAACTTTATCTTAAAAATATAAAACATTGATATCAAGTAAAGATTCATCAATTTCATATAATTTGACCTGAAAAAAACAGTTCATGACTTTCATAAGAAATGATTCAACTGATTACAGAACATATATTGGTTGTGGAAGAAAACAATGTGTGTGTGTGTGTGTGTGTGTGTGTGTGTGTGTGTGTGTGTGTGTGTGTGTGTGTGTGTGTGTGTGTGTGAGAGAGAGAGAGAGAGAGAGAGAGAGAGAGAAAATCTTTTAGGATTAAAGTCTGTGAGTCACTTTCATTCTCATGATAACAAATTTCTCATAAAATTTCAGAACACGAAGAATATGATGAATGAGTGAAATGTTGATATTCTTGATGATGGTGTGGTCAAAGTAGTGGAGTGTG
This sequence comes from Conus betulinus, assembly GCA_016801955.1. NCBI lineage: Eukaryota > Metazoa > Mollusca > Gastropoda > Neogastropoda > Conidae > Conus > Conus betulinus. Next base: position 485,732 of record JADBJO010000203.1, read on the forward strand.
TGTGTGTGTGTGTGTGTGTGTGTGTGTGTGTGTGTGTGTGTGTGTGTGTGTGTGTGTGTGTATGCGCGCACTTGTGTAAGAGATACATTTTTTTCTGGAGGTGGGGGGAAGGGGGGAGGAAGAAAGAGGAGAAGAAGGGGGGGAAAGACCACTAGTTTCTTTAAATCTTATCTCACAACAAATAAAATACTGTAAAATTTGAAGCTTATTAGTGACATTCATTCTCTGCCACCAAATTATAGCATTAAACCAATATATCAAAAACCACAGCCCCAAATTAAGACAGAACCAAGGCTAAGATTATCCCAGATCGCATTGTACTCCCACACTCTAAACAAAGCCTCTCACATGTCCATGCCCTGATATCATGGGGAAAAAAACCCCAACAACAACCAAACACAGAAATTAATAACAAACGAAACAGGAAATGAAATATGCAATGATGGTAAATTTGGCATCATGCAAAAGAACAGAAATAAAAAAGAAATGTTCGTCCCTCACTTCTGAATGGGAAAAATATATGAATATATAAAAGAGGTATTATACATGACAGCTGCAGTACTGTATTATTCAACTTGATTTGGCAGCCTACCTGCAAGCTTCTTTTCAATGTATTACCACATTCTTTGGCTTTGATGCTGTAGCAGCTGATTATTTCATGCAGAAAAAACAGAAAGCCACTGTTTTCCATGTATATGACTGATTATTCCATAGGCGACGCAGTTGTGGCTGTTCACCAGGGTAACATCTACCGAGTACTGTATATCCCAAATTTTCAGAAATCAGCAAAGAAAGACATGGACGACTGAATCTTTCATGTATGAAGATTTTTCTTTTGAAAGTAAAAGATACATAATTATGATATGACTTGATCTTCGGCACATGGCTCAGCTGTAAAAGCACAAGCAAGCAGTTCTTGAAACAGATCCAGCTTCTTACGATAGATAACCAGCCGGTTACAACCAGGTGCAGGTAGGATCTGAATACAGTCAGATTACAACACAACCCCCACATGATGACTCTTCACTGTCCTGCCCACTGCAATGGTTACATGCTGACTGCAATAACTGTTGATGTTCTTCTTCTCGTTTGAAATGTTGTTATTGTTGCACTTCTCATTTTTTGCTGTTGTTCACATGTTGAAGGAGTTACTTGCAGAAAATGGAAATATACACCAAACTGACCAGATTCACGAAAGATTTACTGAAAAAGCAAAGCAGTCTGTTAAAGACTGGATATCTGATTCATCATCAAATATCTGGATATATCTCAACTTTGAAAATTCTTTGTAGCCATTGATCATAATTGTCATTTTCTGCAGCTTGAATGTTTTGCGTAACTTTATGTAACTGTAAGCAGCTTAATATTTGGCAAGGATTAAAACAATAGAAAGAAAAAAAAATGGGACATAAACTCAAGGGGCTAAAAAAGTAAAATGCATGTAAAATTAAATCATCAATTTTTTTTTCTTTAACTGATCTCTCACAAACCAACCTACCATTGAAGAAAATGTGTCCGTTGAAGAACATAACTGAAAAACCATTTTTTGTTTAAACATTCAAAAGTTCCAGTAAGAACAGTGCATGTTTTTTTGTTTTCAATTATTCAACACTTTTTAACAGATCAATCATTCATAATTTTCTGCCCATTTTTTTTGACACAAGGTATAGAAATATACGCAGAAAGATGGCGACAGAGTGTATACATCCTACCCAACTGTCATGATGCAAAAAAAAAAAAAATGACAACAAAAATATAAAAGGTCAATAAAAGGCATCTTACCATGCCCCATGAGGTCCTGAAGAATTGCCAATATATCTACACATACTAAAGCCAGCCCATAAAAAAAGCCAAAGGATTGTGTTGGGAAATTTCCCGTGAAGCAAAAATAAGCAGAATGACGTTAAAGGGTTTCTAATTCCTTGATAACATGATCCCATTTTTTTATTCCTGGAATGGCCTGGAAATGGCAATGGAATTGACAAGTAACTGGTTCACTTTGGCTTTTTTTCTACACCAAAATTGTAAGGTTCCTCCTTGTACGTAACACTAGACTTTTATTTACAACACATGCGTGCGCACACATACTCACACTCACACACGCACGCATGCACTGCACACACACACACACACACACACACACACACACACACACACACACACACCAAAACATGAAAATTCTTGAATGAAACAAAACACTGAAGATGAAAAAGGTGAAACAGATACTACCCTGAAAACCACCACCACCATCATTTCCAGACTACAAGCTCATTTTTTTCACTCCAAATTCTGACATAGGTCTTGTCTCTGGAAGCATCCGAACAGAGCTTAAGCCAGCGTTGATATCCCAACGTTTATGGCAACTTGCCCTTACCTAGGGTCTACAAGATTCTTTTGAGCATCACCAAAGCTCAAAACCTTGATCATCCTGTGTACACATCATCCAAGCATGCACAGGATAGCGTTGTTCTGCTTGGTACCCTCTCAAATTATAAGGTCCCATTTCCACAGTCTGGTCTATAAGGCACACAGTGTGTGCAGACTTCTGATTCACATCGACAGAAGCAGTGGCTGAAGCAAAACTCTCATGTGCACTTTTGTCACAAATAATCGACCAAGAACATTTATCTGATTACCTTGATACTTGTGTACTGTACCATTCTGGACTGTTTTGGATACAGTTTTGAACCTCACCAGTGCACTGTCAGTGCCACTTCATAAACAAAGCCTCAGCTACAGTCCTGGCTATATAAACTGCAAATTTAGTCTTATTCACTTATTAAAGTGAGAGAATTCCTTTAAAATCAAGGGTTCCACTCTGTTTCTAAAAGTAAGTGGTAGTCTGAAAAATCGTAATAAACACAATACTACATTATTCTAATAACATTACCAATAAATTAATGAAACACACACACACACACACACACACACACACACACACACACACACACACACACACACACACACACACACACACACACACACAGAGTGCTCTGATACATTTTCTTATGAGCAAACTTTAAAAAACGATCACAGAAATTAAAACTGTATAAGCATATAAACCACTCATGTTTTCTCAGCACATGTTCAGGAAAACTTGCATTAAAAAAAAAAACCAACTACAAAGAAAACCCCAATGAACTGACCAGAAACCCTTCATGATTTTTCCTAAATAAACACAAGAATCAGATGTCTACATAGAACCAATTAAAAAAACATTAAGGATAATTTAAACTAAATTAAAAAAAAAAATCTATAGCAATATCTTAATATCGTTAACATCGTAATCACCCAAGAAGGAACCTCACAAACAGGTTACTAAGGTTAAGGTCAGATCTAGGAAGCAGAGCGGACGCACGAACCTGCTCGAACATGCTATTAAACGATGATACCTCCTCATCCTCCAGCCCGGGATTGGCTTACTGTTTTCAACCCAGGTTTCCTGGCTGATGCGCCCTGACCCAAACTCCACCTCAAAGTTGTTGACCAGCTGGGAGGAGGCCTCATCGATGTTCCTCTTCAGCTTTTGCTTCAAGTCTGTAAACCTGCACAAGAGGAAGTGCACTGTAAAATGGGTACCTCGGCTTTGTTCTGTTCAGTGAGTTGCTGCTCCAAGTGTGTAAACCTGTACAAGAGATAATTGAACTTGATGTAAAGGGGACACATATTCGTCTATGTCCTTTTTCAGTTTCTGCTTCAAGTCTCTACGCCAGTGCAAGAGATGAGTTGAATGACCAATGTACCTATGTTCTTGTTCAGCTTTTGCTTATGCTATAAACCAGAACATGATATGATGTAAGGGGAATTACTGTATCCATGTTCTATTTCCATTTCTGTTTTAAGTCTCTACTCCAGCTCAAGAGATAAATTGAAAGATGTAAGGATGCCTCGTCTGTTTCTACCTCGAGTTCCATCAATTGAACGGGCAACAATACAAACTTTCACTCTTCTGCAATGTTTATAAATGTAAGGAAATGAATGAATACCAAATTTCATCCTGATGGTTTGATCTATGTTATTCATCACTATCTACATCATCTTCAGACTTGTGATCCTGGGCTGCAGGTTCAAATCTCCACCAGGCCCATTCCTTACAGGGTGATTTTTCCCTTCAAGTTAACTTTGGTTCTGACTCCATTTCCTCAAAAATCCTTCAAATGAGATAATAAACTATTATTCTGTGTGTGAATGCAAGCACAAGGTCGATCTTGCGCAATGGTAAAATTCCATCACCAAGTTTTGGAAAAATGGGACACTTTGGCCATGGGTATGGATTAAACATGTTCACATAGCACGCATTCTTTGTAACAATCGAAGGAATGAGCAAAGTCTATGTGGCTGATATTCAACTGAACGACACAGGAAATGAATGAATTGTGCCAGTAGGCAGCTTTTCAGTCTGCTCTATCCACTTTGGTAGCCCACTGTGTGAAAAAGAATATGGATTGTAAAACGCTTAGACCTTGGTCCCTTATCATGGATAGATGCTATGTAAAAATGATGATAATAATAATAGTAAAAATGGTTGTTATCAAAGCTCAGATGAAACACTTACTGTTTAGACTGAGTGATACTTTTTGGTGATGCGGGTGACCAGCGTTTCCTGGCTGCCGGTGTCAATGTGCCCTGCTGTGGAGTATTTCTCCAGTTCATCGTCTATCAGGGGACTGACCAACTCGTCAAGCTTGCGCTTCAGGTTTTTCACAAACTCGTGCCTGTGGTTTAAAGACACAAACATGCAAAATCATGACTTTTTCAAACTATTTTCCTGACAAGTGAACGAAAAGTGTAACCCACACTGAAAAAGCATGTCCTCATAACAAGCATAAACACCAACACAGGTGACATAATATGATACTGACATTCCTAAAAGGATATATATTTCATGTAAACATAGCACCATTTAAATACAGAAATTAAATCAAGAAGTTAAACATATGCCACAAATATGGTTTGAAATACAAAGCCACGACGATGAGTAAGATCAATAAATCAATAAATGAAACATCCAGGTTCAAACCCACAACCCGCAGATGACAGATTCCAGTTCAATTCAGAAGCAGAATCTGGCACTTCCATTTAACAGATTCCATTTCACTTCAGATGCAGAATCTGGCCCTAGTAATTAGAGTCTGTAGACCAATATATGCCTCTGAGTCAGGTCTTCACTTCTATGTGAAAACTCATTCAACATAAATGAAAACTTACTTGTCTACTCATTGGTGAGACCTATGGAAGAATCCATCATCATATCCATGCCATTAATATTGGAAGAATACCCACGTTCATCTTTATGTACTCTTCTGCTTGACGAAATGGAAAAGCAACATTTGCAAACTGGCATAGCTAAGGGTAAATGCAAGCCGGTAAAAAAGCTGCTTTTTTGTACTTCCAGTGGAAGAGTATATCGAAGTACACTGTCATAACTGGTGTTCTATCATGGGACATTTCATGCTCTATACTGTACTTTGATTCAATTTCCAACCATCCAAAACAATTCTCCTTCCCCCCCCCCCCCCCCCACCAAAAGTCTGACAAACCTGTCAGTATATCAATTCAACCCATAGAGTGACCTCAGACAGAAAAATAAAGTGGTAATCTACATTAGCTCTTTTCCATATGCTTCATGGAAAGTATTGGTGCAATGACAGGAGAAAGGTAGGACAAACAAGACAGACAACAGCCTATAGGATTCACATGTGTATCTAAACACTTCATACAGACAAAGGGTGGATGGGACACATCGGAACGGACAAAGCCATGCAGATGATCATCTGATCTAGCATAGACATCTCCTTATGGAGAAATTTTTCCTGTTTTCTTAGATCAGTCTGTTACAGCCTAAATGACGTAAAATAGTCAATAAAGTGATGCCATGTCAAGTACTCATGATGACAAAACCCATCCATCCCCAACCCTCCATTACATTCCATTCCTTCTTCAAAACCTAGCCACCTTTTCTACTCGTGTATGGCTATTTGTTGCTATATTCATATATACCATCATTTAACATATCTCTGTCTGTGTATTAAGCAATCAAAACTCCATAAAAAGAGCAATTTTGGTATATTGAAACTATTGCTGAAAATGCTAATCTCATATTTTGAACACTCACACTTAACCAACATTAAAGTTTACACAAACATACATATGCATGCATGCATCCACACACACACATACACATATAGACAACCAAACCTCTGTGATTACAGATTCACTTGTTCATGTGATATGAGTCAAACATTAAGTTTTAATATGAAGTGTATTATGTGGAGAAAATATTTGCTATAGACATTTTTTTTTTCCCGCTCTTCCTTCCATTTCTCTTCTTCCAACATTTTCATCTCACCCCTCTACTCTCTCTCCTCCCTGCAACAACTCTTGCACCTCCTCTTCCCACCCACCCCATCCAGTTCCACCCTATCTCCTTCTTTCAACACTTTAATCTCCCACACTTCTCTCTCTCACATCCCCACCTCCACCCATGCACCTCCTCTCTCCCCATCTCCCTCCCCCCAATTTGCCCCTATCTTTTAACAAACACCCTAAGCTCTATTTAGCAAAAATAGGGGTTAGTTACCATCTAAGACACAGACAAACAGATTACTTGACAATGAATAGTTCATTTCGACCTCTTGGGTCTTCTTCAGGCAAAAACAAATAACATCCAGGACAGTGAAAATGAAGAATGAGAAACCACTTATCTCTCATATTTGGCGCAAAATGCACACACACACACACACACACACACACACACACACACACACACACACACACACACACACACACACACACACACACACACACACACACACACATACACACACATACACACACACACACATACACACACACACACACACCTACCTAAGCACACTTTCTGACCATGCTAATGACTTACTGGACACATATATTCTCTTTCTTTTCTATTTCTTTTTTTTTTTTTTGTTTTTTTATCTAAAAACACAAACGAATTAAAGATCTGATACACAGGAACTTCCATGACTAGACCAACACTTAATAACATGCAGAACCAACTTGTGAAAGTTTTCGTCATTCTCCTCCAGGTGTAGGAGCATCTCCTCTGCCTGCTCTGCAGAGCCGGCCTCCCGGATGTAGGGTTCGAAGCTGTAGATCAACTGCCGGAGACTGTTCACCAGCTCCTCCTCCCCCTCCAGCCCTCGCATCGCCATCTTGATCAGCTGTAACAGGCATGGAACACGCCAGACACAGTGAAACAACCGCCCTCTTAATGAGCGTGTTTGGTAAGAATGTTTAAAACTATTATCGCTTTTTATTCCAGTGGTATTCCCAAACTTACACAAACACATGAGCTTTTCAAAATAGCTGGTTTAAACTGCCATCACATCAATACATCTTTGAAAAAAACAACAACTAGCACATACATACATTGTGAAAATCAGTAGTAAAATGTCTTTCGTTTCGAGGCCATGCTCATTAGTTTGTTTGAATTTTATTCTGAAATGACACCATTCTTCTGCAATCTTTCACTGTCATCCTGCTGATGGTTTCAAACATCATGACAATAGAAGACAGTCAGTTTTGTATGTATCAGTTGTATGGTTTACATAGATTACTACCAAAAAAGCCTCCCCCAGCTTCCATTTAAAGGAGTGATCCTACAAACAATTAAAGCTCATCTTCAAAGTCATACTGTCTTCATAGAGATGCACAGCAAAAGCTCTGAAGATTATCTGAAATTTTATTAATAAAAATTGTCAACAGGACTGGCATAAAAATGTTTCCCTGTGGTATCCAAATGCACACCTCTTCCATGCCAGAGAATTCTTTTCCCACCCTAATTCCCTTGTTTGACTCGACAGGCAACCAGAAATCCATCTATGCCCATTTCCAACTACAATACAAAAAGTCAAGTCACAAAGGAGCACTGATGACAGACACAATCAAAAACTTTTCCCCAAATTCCAAACAAGATAGGTCATGTAGGTTGCCATTATCAAAGCAATGAGTAAATTTGTTTTTTTCTAAAAGTTATGTAACACATGAACTATTGTTCTGAACACCATCTTGAGATGAACTATACATATAAAATATATATTATCTGTTGAACTGATGGCACACTTACAATTCTAAATTGTTCCAAAGAACACAAGTAAGGCTAGCCATCTATAACTGCCATGTCAGATCAAGTACCTTTTTGTAAAAATAGCAACATCTGCTGTTTTACACTCACAGGACAGTTTTAAATTAAAAAAAAAATCAATATTCCCATTGCACACTTAACTCTTTCAACACTTTCAGTAGGATATCATCAGGCCCTACAGCTTTAGAGCATAAAGCCGCCTTAGCTCTAATCTCTCCCTGCAACTGGAGTAGTCTGATATCTGACAAGAGGAAACACCAAATTCTATGCTTTCTTCCAATAACGATACATCCCCTAAACTACCTTTACTTTAAAAAAAAAAACAAAAGACAAAGAAACTAGTAGGAAGAAACTCCAGGGAGAATTTGACAACAGGTCTTCTGAGAAGAACCCCACCCCACCCCTACTACCCCGCTACTTCCCCTGCACTCATGTTGCTATCAGACATCTGTTCTAATCTGAGAAAATTTTAGCTTCATTTTTTTCCCTCCATGATCAGATCTTGCTGGAGCTCTTTTCAGCTGCCTCTCCCTAGGCCTTTAAGATTGTAGTCCTCGTCTTCTCAGAAATCCTGAGCTGTTCCATGAGATTAGAATAGACCATGAGATTGTGTGAGGAGACCACACACCCCCTCTTGCTCCAGCTTCTGTGGTGGACTTTGTCTTAGATGCCAGATTCCCTAAAGGTGCTGACTAGACTTGCATACTTCTCAGTCTTGTAGATGTAGAGCTTGTTCCATTCTGCTTTCAGGTGGCACAGACAGTTCAACTGCAATTAAATGGTTTTGACCACCCAAGGTGGAGTGCAATGTCTGGTCTCATGCCAATCTTCCTGACAGGATCTCTGGATGATTTTTCCATTCTCAAAGATTTGCTGTACTACTATCAGTCTTCCACCCAATCTAGAAAAGCCCAATTCTATGTACCTGATGTCATAGCTCTTTTAGACCATGACTTGTGGCCTCTTGCCATATAGAACATCATTAATGGACCTAAATTTCTTTGATCTTCTTGTCAGCAGAAAAAAAAAAAGCAATCATGACAAATCTTGATGTTTACTATCTCAACAGGGCGAAAAAAACGGTCAGACTCATAAACCCAATGGAGAAAGAGACAAAGTAAGAAAAGATGTTGACCAAACAAGG
>JADBJO010000203.1:500000-505000 GCA_016801955.1 Conus betulinus
GGAGTACTGTTCACCTTTGTTTTTTTTTTCATATGTTGGCATATAACTCTAGCGTCACAAAATGTCATGTAAATTTCTTTGTGAGAATCGGCTGTGGCCATTTTGTCAACCCGTTTGAAGGGGAGTTAATGTCAGGCTCTAAGATTATGTTGTCAAGACACATCAGAAGCAAAACAAAAAAAAACAACAACAAAAAAAAAAAACTGGACAAAAACTGTGTGGCAAACGGTCCTGATTGTAAATTTGATTGAACTATTAACGATACAACTTTTGATGCTTAGATTTGTGCCAGATAGCATCATTGTGTCAACAGGTTCTATTTTTGGGTGGGGGGGGGGAGGGGAAAGGGAGAGGAAATGTCCTCTGGAATTCCTTAAATGTTCAGGGATTTTTTTGCTTTTACTTAGTGGGAGTCCTGGAATTGGTTTGTGGTAATTCTCAACAGCAATGAATTCCATTTCAGAAACTGGCATTTTGATCATTCTTACCAGCTGTTTGTTCCATCTTGGAGTCAGTTATGATTCTTTCCAGATAAAGACCAGTCAACTCTCTCTACTGAGTTTGTTTACAGCTCTTAAACGGTGCCCTTTTGAATGACCCATGGTATTAACTAAAAAAGATTTTTTTGTTTGTTTGTTTGTTTGCTGTCCCATTTTCTGTGCTACCCGATTGCATGCATGCCACTCATGCTGATATTCCATCCATAGCCACAGGCTGGCCTGGCCCACCACAGCACCAACACTGGCAGTCCACTGGTAGAAGTCATTGTCAAGTCGTCAGGAGGGCAACTCAGTAGAAGAGACACTGCACTGTTCACAGTCACTTCAGAGGTGTTCAGGGGTGTGGATACCAGCAACATGACAGAATCAAACCAAGGCTATAGACATGGAGAGACAGTCGAAACTGAGGTCACCATGAGAGCATGGCATGAAGGGCCGCAGATTACAGAGTCACTGTTACACAGTCACTTCGGAGGTGTTCAGTGGTGTGGATACCAGCAACCATGACAGAATCAAACCAAGGCTATAGACATGGAGAGACAGTCGAAACTGAGGTCACCATGAGAGCATGGCATGAAGGGCCACAGATTACAGAGTCACTGTTACAGAGTCACTTTGGAGGTGTTTAGTGGTGTGGATACCAGCAACCATGACAGAATCAAACCAAGGCTATAGATGTGGAGAGACAATCGAAACTTAGGTCTCCATGAGAGCATGGTATGAAGGGCCGCAGAATTTGAGAAATTTTTCTTATCATGCTGATTGATGAGGATGAGGATGATGAAGATGATGCTACAGATTTCCATTCTGGTTAGAAACTGCATGACAGGGCTGTACTTTGTCCTTACTTTCATAATATATCCTACAGTGTTGGTTAGGAAATTTGAGCAATGCTTTCAGAGATGCATCCATAAGTGGATGAAACTTGACTGTGTGGTCCCAGTCTTCCCATCTGAGCCTGCAGCAAACTAGACAGTAGACTTTGGGTAGGAGCTGGTCCAGGCAGAAAATCTGTTAAATAAATGTCTCTGATGAGAATTGAACCCATGATCTCCTCGCTGGGAGTTGGTGATGGTAACCACCTCACCACAGTGGCTGATTGAAACAATGAATATTTGCTACAAGATAGGAAATGACCAGTCTTGTTAGATTTCAACACATGATAGCATTGTGAGTACTTTTGAAACTTTCTTTGATCATAATATTTGCAGTCTTAACCTTGCAGGCAATAGCCGATTTCTTCAAGAAGCCATTTTGGGAACAAGGTCCTGAAATATGGGATGACATCAACATTGTTGGACTGAGGTGTGTGTAGATTGACTGAGACAAATATTGAGTGATCCTGAATGTTTCATACTTTAGACAAAAATTGAGTGACCCACTATACTGCCATTTGTAATTTTTGGCAGATAATTGTTCTGTCGTGCTATGCTTGTGTAGTGGGTGTCTGTGCCCCTCAAGAAACAGAGCTCATACATTCAGACTGAGCTGGAACCAAAACCTGAATGCCTAGAACCCATTCTAAAAACGCTTATAAATTCATGCTGTGGTATTCTGTAACATTTTCTGAAATGGGTTGTAAAAGATTAGGCATACAAAGCTTCACCTAGGAATGTTATTTTACCAGAGTTTGGTTTATGCATGTGTGTGTGTGTGTGTGTGTGTGTGTGTGTGTGTGTTTGAGTTTGAGTTTGAGTATGTTACCTCACAAAATTGGCATGTTGTTTTCAGTAACCAAAATAATGTATCAAGGAAGCAGCTTCCTTACTGTAGCCATCTTTGAATTTTCAGGAATCACTATATTTGTGCGGTGCTGGCTGCCAGGATGATGGTGCACGCAAGCAAGGCCTGATCGTCAATGTGTCATCAGTGGGAGGACTGAACTATCTCTTCAACGTCGCATATGGTGTTGGCAAAGAAGCGGTAAAGCATACTTCCTTGCTGCTTTTAATATGTTTCTAAGAGAGACAACATCATTTGAATTTTTTTTTTTTGTGATGGGAAATTGGGAATTTTTTCTTCATGTTTTGAATATTTTTTGAATAATGAAGTTTTTGACTGTTGCCTGCTGTGCAGACATTAACAATTTGCTCCTTTCAGTTAATGTTGAGTCCAGAAGATTAGCCATGATGTCTCTGTTGGTACTAGGATAATGAGTGTTATACATGAACATCAAACTGGCACCCTCAAATAACTTGTGTGTTTTATTCTATCAGTGATGTGTGTTTTATTCTATCAGTGAAGTGTGTTTTATTCTCTCAGTGAGGTGTGTTTTATTCTATCAGTGAAGTGTGTTTTATTCTATCAGTGAGGTGTGTTTTATTCTATCAGTGAAGTGTGTTTTATTCTATCAGTGAGGTGTGTTTTATTCTGTCTGTGAGGGAGAAGCGCTGTCATCGGAGCAAACTGCTCACAGAAACGAAGCCAGCAGAAACCTCCAGGAGGAGGTCACTTTCATAAAACATAAAATTTCCTGATGTCTGTTCAAGACTGCTGTCCCTGAATTAGCTCTGCAAGGCTGTGGAATGAGGGATCTGAACCAAACTGATGATTAAAAAAGTGAAGACAAAATTTGAACCAAGCTGATGATTAAAAAAAAGTGAAAACAAAATTTGAACCAAACTGATGATTAAAAAAGTGAAAACAAAATTTGAACCAAGCTGATGATTAAAAAAAAAGTGAAAACAAAGTTTGAACCAAACTGATGATAAAAAAAGTGAAGACAAAATTTGAACCAAACTGATGATTAAAAAAGTGAAGACAAAATTTGAACCAAGCTGATGATTAAAAAAGTGAAGACAAAGTTTGAACCAAGCTGATGATTAAAAAATGAAGACAAAATTTGAACCAAGCTGATGATTAAAAAAAAAGTGAAAACAAAATTTGAACCAAGCTGATGATAAAAAAAAAATTTGAACCAAGCTGATGTGAAAACAAAATTTGAACCAAACTGATGAACCAGCTGATGATTAAAAAAGTGAAAAAAGTGAAGACAAAATTTGAACCAAACTGATGATTAAAAAAGTGAAGACACAAATTTGAACCAAGCTGATGATGAGACAAAAAAAAAAGTGAAGACAAAATTTGAACCAAACTGATGATGATTAAAAAAAAGTGAAAACAAAATTTGAACCAAACTGATGATTAAAAAAGTGAAAAGAAAGTTCCGACTTTCAGAGAAAAGCTTCAGCCAGCAGCATTTACAAATGTTTTTGCTTTTCCTAGCTTCAGAACTTAGAATGGTGCGCCATTCAGATTGCTGTTGTTGGACGTACATTTTCCACCAAAAAAGTTTTGATTCCTGCCAACGGCAAAAAAAAAGTTCTTTTTTAATTCACTGAGAATTTTATATCGCTTCTTATGTGTATTATTTCATGTGGTTCCTGAAAAAATATTGGAGACAAAGCCAACAGTAATGGCTTAGCAAGTTATTATGCACAGAGGGGTGAATTTTGATTATTTTAAAAAAAATCATTGGAAATGAGATTCAATGGAAACAGGCGGAAGGAGGAGAGGTTAGAGAAGAACTGAAAAAGATTCCATGAGAGTGACATGAATTATGGGTCGAAGGGTCATACGGCTTTGGAGACCTGTGTGAAAACAGAACAACACCAGAAAAAGTGATGAAAAGCTTGGAGGTTTGGAGGGGAACAGTGCCGTTGAAAAGAAACCACAATGTTGTTGTTTGTTGTTGTTGTACCCTGGCTAAAAGACTCCAGGGATCGTCCGAACAGCTGAAGTACTTGAACACTTTGGTACAAATGCGTCAGCTGGGGATGAGAACATTACATGTGTGACCGTTTTTGATTACCCTGCCACGTGGGAAGCCACACTCCGACTTTGGGGATTTTGGAGACTGAGTATGGTATGCTAGGAGCTTGCCACAACTGAAGACAATCCACGCATAACTATGCAGAGCATAACAACTTTTTGATGTAGCCTTGGTGTTCTAGCCTGTGTCATTTGGCCTGACACAGCCTTAAGCCAAGGTGACCACAACGATTTTGTTTGTTTAGAATCAAAGTGGTAGGGCTGATTGTGTGTGTGTATGTGTGTGTGTGTGTGTATGTGTGTGTGTGTGTGTGTGTGTGTGTGTGAAAGAGAGAGAGAGAGAGAGAGAGAGAGAGAGAGAATGTATGTTATCACTGTGTGTGTGTGTGAATTTTTGTTGTGTGGAAAATACTGTTTCTGTCTCTTTCGAAAGATTTCAGAATTATTACCCTCAATGCACCAGACTGCACAGATTTTAGTTTATTTGGGAAGGGGGTGGGGGAGAGGAGGGGGAATGCTCCCTAATCATCCTTGAGGGACATGCCTGTGCATAGCTTTATCGCTTTGTCATACCTTGCCATGAACTTGCCCACTTCATGCCCCTGGGACTAGTTTAAGCTCTGACGCTTTCAATCCCTTTTCAGTTCTTTTATCAGGAACTGTGATACAGAATCTTTTTTTTTGATGTCTGGTAGAGGGCCTTGAGTTATGTAATGCAGTGCTACTCCG
>JADBJO010000203.1:512500-530000 GCA_016801955.1 Conus betulinus
GTCTGCATGTAACATGTCGTGGGCAGTCTGCATGTAACGTCAAGGGCAGTCTGCGTGTGTATTTGTGAGGGGCAAACTGTATGTAATATGTTTGGGGCAGTTTGCCTTCAAGTCCTGTGTCATGTAATCGGGATCTGCAAGGGAAATTGTTGCTGCATGCTGAGTTATTACAGTTTGTTGAAGGATAGATGGTTGCTTGGTGGGGATCAGCATTATGCACTCAGCTTTTTTCTTTCACATGAATATACCAGTGCCAAACAATAGTAAGGGCAGTAAGTGTGGAGTGAGGTGCACAGACAATTTGCCAGTGCACTAGTGGCATAACTCGGCCATTCACAACAGGTAAATAGTACAGTTGACATGCACAGCATATATGGCCAGCGCCATGGTGATAGCTAAACCTTAAGTTGGATAAACTCTGTACATGGTCAGCTACAACCGATGGAGGCCTACTACTACTACTACTGATTCTGGTTCTCTCATTTGAACCCCTGGGACACCCACTTCTGGATGGAAGCTGCCCAGGGTGAGAAACTCACTGCAGGGTGGATACATTACAGGTGTGTAGCCTCATGGAGAGACAACGCAATCCTCGGAACCCACACGTGGTTAATAACGCGACAATCACAATTCATTTGTGTGTATGTGTAGCTAGCTATAAATTACATTATGGATTTTCACACATTCATCAGAATATTTTAGCGTATGGCTGTGTTTTATTGTAAGGTTTGCAAAGCAGTCCTTGTTTCTGATTTTTTTTTTTATCGTTCCTAATGAATGGGTTGTGATTTTTTTGTGACAAAATGTTGATGATTGGTGAGTGTGTTGTCATAAATAGCGATTTTTAAAAAGGTTTATGCTATTTTCAATGGATATTTGACATAGAAATTGTAATATGAAGAGAACTACTGTCATAATTTTTTTCAGAAAAGAATTTAGTCATGAAATATTATGATATAAGAATGGCATGTACAAAGAAAAGAAAAACGAGATTGAGAAGTTTGGATTTTTTTTTTCATTTTTTGCATGATTTTGATTCATTTAATGAAAGTGAAAAGTTGCTGGTTTGCTTTTACTTGTATTGCTATGAGTGTGTGGCCTTTAAATCTTTCCTCCCCACACCCCCTCACCTCTGCCTCTCTGTCTCTTTCTTCTTTCTTTCTCACAGACACTTTCTTTCTCTGTTGCACATGCACACACAGACAATTCTGAAAAAAAATGATCAGTTTAATATTTTGTTTCTGGTTATTTGATTGTGTTAGAACATCAAGTTGATGAGAACATTTCTTTGGCTGTTCAGAAAGCTATTCAGTACTCTCTCTCTCTCTCTGTCTGTCTGTCTGTCTCTCTCTCTCTCTCACTCTCTCTCTCTCTCTGTCTCCTCCCCCCCTCCCTTTGATCACTTTATTTTGTTTGTGTGTTTGTGATTTTATCAGAACATTAAATAAATCAGAATATTTCTATTCTAGTTGGATGTAAGATCTCTCTCTCTCTCTTTCTTTTCTCTCTCTGTCTTTCACTCTTTCTCTCTCTCGTCACATTATTTTTCCATGGTTTCAGGAACAATTAGTGATACACAAAAGATTTTTTATTGCCTTTAATGACCTTAGAAGAATGTTGTTCTTATTTTTGCAGATAGTATCGTGCCAGTTTCTGATTCAGTCACAGGCTTGCAAAATCAACCAAATGTGTTGTATGACGCAGCAAAAATGTCTGGGTTTGATAGCAAAGTCAGAGAAGTGAAATATTGTTGTCTTTAGAAATGGTGGTTGCATCTCTGAGCAAGAGGAATGGCATTATGGAAAGAATAAGACATCAGTAGCTAACATGTACAAATATCTTGAAGCTGTCAAGTCAGCAAGGCTGTTATTTACACATTATTTAAACAATGTAACAAGTCGAGAGAAAAAAAGGAGTTAATTACATTTTGAAATGGCTGTGGTTATTAAGAGAAAAATGGTCGGTTATATTCTATAAACTTTTTGACATTCAAATCCAGCCAATAGCTATTGAGCTGAAGTTGGGGCATGGTAGGAAATCTGGATATAGAAGAAAAAGTGCACTTGTTTACTTTAAACAAAAGAATATTTAGATATTAGCGAAAGAGCTCATAAGCTACTGATTTTTAATGAGTCAGGACATTTTCCACTGTGTTTGTAAACTTGTGTCTTAAAATATTTTATCCTGGTTAGAATCCTGAGGTTGCCATTTCATCGTTTACCTCAAAAGTGTTATAGAATGCTGTTACATTTTAATAAGAACAACAAGAAGACATGGGCCTTAGTTTGCATCTTTTTATACAGGTATGAATATGGAAACGTTTGGGAAAGTTAGGCAGTAAAAGATAAGAAGGAATTATTGAGACCATTTAAAAACAGGGTGATTGATAATTGTATAGCGCAATGGTCTCATGACATGGCACAAAGTGATTGTTTCCAGTTGTATTAAACTGCAAGAGTGAGCTGGCTTTATCTCCATGCTTAAGTACAGTCCATCATCTGCAAGCTAGAGTCAGTTTGATTACGTTAAGTTTAGGTGTCTAACAACTGAACGTGCATGAGCTATGTTTCTGCAGAAATATAACAGTAAATGATTTGTCATGTGTATTTTGTGATTCTCCAATGGAGACTGAAGCTGACTTTGTTTCACATAGTCCCTGATATCAGGTTGTATGAGAGAAAGTATATTCTCCATATGTACTATAACCAACCTTTGCAATTTAAAATAACTGTATATATAAAGGTATAAGAAAATAAGTAAGTCATTGATTATTCAGCTGGCTGTCTTTCTTGAGAGAAAACTTTCAGTCAACACAGTAGTTCAAATGTGTAAATGAGGTTGAAATATATGCTATATAGGAATGTTAAGTATGTACTGCTAGTATTACTGAATATGCATGTTTGGTTTCTGTGGTGATTTGACAACAGTCTGAAAAATGTGTTGAACAAAATAGTACATGATTTATTAGAGTTTTATTATATATATATAAGCAAGAGACTTAAAGCCACAATCAGTCAGTGAAATGGTCAACAAAAGAAAAGAAAGAACAAAAGCAAACACTGGTTGAAAAGTTTAGTGAAATCAAGCCAAAATATCTGAGTATGAGCAAAGGTTTAGGATTCTCAATACAGTGGAGGGTAGTCTTCAGTGTGAAATCAATGTTTTCCACCCAGCAGTAAAGGGAGGGACTAGTACAGTGATCTTCGATCATTCCACTACCATAATCCAGAACTTTGCTCCTGAAATGAAAGAAGGAAACAAATGTTTTGGGACAATGAATATTAAACCCAAGATACTGTGAGATAAATAAGTAGATGATAAAATAAACAGACTTATGGCATGTTAAGACCAAATGTTTAATCAATCTACTTGAGTTTCATGCAGTATGATAAAGAAACGTAAGTGAGATAAAGAGAGAATTGTAGATGCAAATACGACAACAATCAGCTTGGCCTTGTGAATAAATAAAAAGTTATTATGACAAACTTATTCTGCAACATAGTAAATATTTAAGACACCTTGTGATTGAATAAAGATAAGCACGATGAACTTTACCATGTATCATAGTAAACATAGGTAGCAATCTTCCAGAGACATTTTTGAGCTGCAAAAAAAAAAATTCACAGGGAAAAAAAAGGAACTGATTATCTGCCATCAAAACCAGAGTATTAACTTTGTCTGTGAAAATGGCATCATCTAGTCACTGATACTAGCAAACCAGAGTATATGTCTGTTAAAATGGCATCATCTAGTCACTCATACCTGCAAACCAAGGGTATTAACTATGGCTGTTAAATGGCATCATTTAGTGACTCATGCCAGGAGACCAAAGGTATTAACTATGGCTGTGAAAATGGCATAATTTATTCACTCATATCAGCAAACCAAGGGTATTAAATATGGCTGTTAAATGGTATAATTTTTTCACTCATATCAGCAAACCAAGGGTATTTAAGATGGCTGTTAAATGGTATAATTTATTCACTGATATCAGCAAACCAAGGGTATTACCTATGGCTAGTAAGTGGCATGAATTAGTGACTCATACCAGCAAGCCAAGGGTATTAAGTACTGCTGTTAAATAGCATAATTTAGTGACTCGTACCAACAAACCAAGGGTATCAACTATGGCTTTTAAATGGCATCATTCAGTCACTCATACTAGCAAACCAAGGGCATTAACTTGGCAGTAAGCAAACATGGGGAGGTAAGGAAAGGTTAAATGATGACAAACAGATCCTGCAGGCTTTGTCATCTGGAAGGAAGAAAATGATGGCATCGTTATTCTAACAGCAGCCATGTTTGGTGCAAAAAAATAAACTCTTGGCAGGGATTTCTGCTCATCTGATAAAAAAAAAAAAATGAGTGCAGGGACCACAGCTCATTAGTTTCATATCCTTTCAATGTGATTCACTGACTGAAATATACAATATAGTTTACATGTTGTGATTAATGTTTTCAAAATAAACCTGTGTCATTAAATAAAAAAAAAAAAAAAAAAAAAAAAAAAAAAGGGCATTAACTAGGGCTGTTAAAATGGCATCATTTAGTCACTCATACCAGCAAACCAAGGGGTTTTTACTACAGCTGTTAAATGGCTTAATTTAGTCACTCATACCAGCAAACCAAGGGTATTAACTATGGCTATGAAAATGGCATCATTTAGTCACTCATACCAGTAAACTAGAATATTACCTATGGCTGTTAAATAGCATCATTTAGTCACTCATGCCAGCAAACTAGAACATTACCAATGTCTGTGAAAATGGCATCATTTAGTCGCTCATACCCACAAACCAAGGGTATTAACTATCGGCTGTTAAATGGCATCATTTAGTCACTCATACCAGCAAACCAAGAGTATTAACTATGGCTGTTAAATGACATCATTTACTCACTCATATCTTCAAACCAAGGGTATTAACTATGGCTGTTGATATGGCTGTTAAATGGCATCATTTAGTCACTCATACCAGCATACCAAGGGTATTAACTATGGCTGTTAATATGGCTGTTGAATGGCATCATTTAGTCACTCATACCAGCATACAAGGGTATTACCTATGGCCGTTAATAAATATGGCTGTTAAATGGCATCATTTAGTCACCCAATCCAGCAAACCAAGGGTATTACCTATGGCTGTTAATGGCATCATTTAGTCACCCAATCCAGCAAACCAAGGGTATTAACTATGGCTGTTAAATGGCATCATTTAGTCACTCGTGCCAGCAAACCAAGGGTATCAACTATGGCTGTTAAATGGCATCATTTAGTCACCCAATTCAGCTTGCCACAGGTATAATACTACACTAATGCTGCTGTCAGTGGTGTTTTACTTCATAGCGTGCAACCAACCTCCCACTTATTCTTCCACCATAGTGCTTAGTAGGACTAAAATGACCAAACTGAATATGCATTTTGCCCACTCACTCACATATATGTATATGCACTTGTTTTCCCAACTACTATTTTGTGACGCACACACACATGCACCCATGTATACAAGCACATATGTGCGCATGCACACACACACACACACACACACACACACACACACACACACACACACACACATGTGCTTTTGTGCGTGCATGTGTGTGTGTGTGTAGTGTATGTGTGTGTGCATGCATGCATGTGTTTGTGTGTGTGTGTGTGTGCGTAGGTGTATACATACACATAAAAATACATGAAACTGAGGTTGTCCTGACTGAATGTCATAAAGTTCACAAAAACCTTTGTGATATGAATTCTTCAGGAAAGAGCATGATTATACAGATGATTTTGTTTCACACCCTTACATCAAACCTCTTGACATGAATCTACCAGAGAAGTGATTGGAACTTGACATCAAGGTGATCGCTTAAATCAGTTTTTGAAAAATTTGATGAATATCCTGTAAAAAGAGCAGTACATTGATAATGGTTTGTGACCCATTAGTTTCAGACTTCATGAAGGATTATGCCACTTCCTTTTACAATATCATGCAGCCACCAGGTCAGTGGGAGCACATGAGCCATGCTGCTAAAGCAGTTTCATCTCAAGAACACAGTGTCAAGAGAACAATACTCCAGTGTACAACCCTTCAGTTGAATGCATGGCGCATGCAGCTTTGGGCAGCAACACAGCAGAGCCAAAAGAAAAGAGCTATAGTAATACTTCCTGATTAGATTGTTAGTTTTCATTAAAATCTGATCTCTCTGCCAATGGTTCTGATAGTGTAGTAAAACAAATGCTGCTCACAACACCAAAATCGCCTAGCAGAAATAACAGCACAGTGCACACAGAACAAACAAGAAGACCTTAACAGAAATGACAACACAGAGCACACAGAACAAACAAGAAGACAACAGAAATGACAACACAGTGCACACAGAACAAACAAGACAACAGAAATAACGGTGCACACAGAACAAACAAGATATCACTTAAGGGTGAACAGACATAAAACTAAAGAACGGACAAACAAGAAGACAACAGAAATGACAACACAGTACACACAGAACAAGCAAGAAGACCTTAACAGAAATGACAACACAGTGCACACAGAACAAACAAGAAGACCTTAACAGAAATAATTCAGTGCACACAGACCAGAAGACCCTAACAGAAATGACAACACAGAGCACACAAAACAAACAAGAAGACCTTAACAGAAATAATTTAGTGCACACAGACCAGAAGACCTTAACAGAAATGACAACACAGAACAAACAGGAAGAACTTAACAGAAATCACAACACCGAGCACACAGAACAAATGAGAAGACATCTATGTCTTCTTTGTTCAGTATTCTGTGCAGTCACATCTGCTAGGCGATTTGTCATTTCTGCTAGTGGATGCCTCCATGTTTGTTCTGTGTGCTCCGTGTAGTCATTTCTGTTTAATGGTTTGGTTTCGTAAGCTGCGTTTGTTTGGAGTTATGTGCCTGTAATTATTTCATCGTAGGAACAAGAGCTGACCTACTTGATTGGTATTCACTCGTCCCTGCCTTTCCCCTCAGTATAGTGAAAATGACTGCAGTGATCCTTGGGGTGCCTTCAGGAAACAACTGCTGCCTAGAAGAATGGCATCAAGCACTCATGGGGGGAGGGATAAGAGGGATAGTGTAATGGAGAGTGGGGGGGGGGGGGGGGGGGGGGTGGGGGTAAGGAAGGAGCAAGACCTGCTTGGGATGGTGGAAAAGAGGTGACAGGGAGTCAGACAGGAGAGTACAGATAAGCAGTGCAGGCTGTATCCGTTGCTCCTTAGACTTCCTCACCGAAGACATTTTCCTACAACTGTACAAGTCTCTGGTACGACTAGTCCTCGAGTACGGGCATTCTGTCTGGCAGCCCTACCATAAAACACTGTGCCAGGAGATAGAGGATGTTCAGCGCAGAGCAACCAAACTTTTATCTTCTCTTAAAGATAAACCACACTCTGAGCGTCTCTCTACTCTCTTCACCTTCCAAGCCTGGAGCACAGAAGAAAAAGGGGTGACATGATAGACTTGTACAAGTTTATACATGGTATTTATCGGAGTGATAAAACCACGGTTTGAAATTTTCACCAACGGGGACGTCGACACTCCTTGAAACTATCCAAAGTTTGTCACAGACTGAACATCAGGGGAAATGACTTCTCTCTCTTCGAGTGATTGATGTTTGGAATGGTCTTCCTGACTTGTAGTTTACAGCCATACAGTCAACATCTTCAAATCACGATGAGACGCCCATTGGAAGGAACTGCCAACAAAATACAATTCAGAATGCTTATCGACCTAGATATATAGTCTCAGTCTGTGACTCTCTTCCTTCCACGCATGCGGAGTTTTTTTTTTTTTTTTTTTAAACCTAGATATATATTAGAACGGTGAACAGGCCTCTTAAGGCCTCAAACACCTAAATGTTCAAGCTCAAGTTCAAGTTCTGTATGCCTGGATTTTAACATCATCAACTGAGAATCATGTCACCACCTCTTGTTGAAGAAGACAGATCAACTCACTGATGGTACCTATAAAACAATGAAAACCTAACATATCTTGTTTGTTTGCTTATTTGCAGTCTCCTTTGCCACCCCAGTAGATTTACCCCCCCCCCCCCCCCCCCTGCAACTCATTCCAACTCTCCATCTACAATCTCATTGCAGGCTCAGCAATGGCATTCCACTTGGAGAGTCTGTCTAGTAGTCATGAGGCAACCCACCAGAGGAGATACCGCACTGCTGCCGAATTATTTCAGTGGTGCTGTTCTGATCCAACATACGCAGGACACCACCTGCAGTGTACTACATTCTTGTGTATTTGAACACTGTACTGTACTCCAGTAGTGTATATCTACACATTGTACTGTACTGTACTCCATGAGTGGACACACACTATACTGTAATCCATCACTGTATTTCCACCCACTGCATTGCACACCCATTACTGTCAATCTACAAAGTATACTGTACTCTTCTGACATATATCCACATGCTATATTGTAATTCATTAGTATGCTTCGTCACAGAGCCGGCGTGAGTGAGTGTCCCCCTCCAGGGGGCGCCACCATGTGCCTCTAACCACTCTCCTCATGAGCATGCAGATACTGGCGACCTCAACGTGAACTCACCAAAGGCAAAGCATGGAGACGAAATCAAAACTGAAGTCACTCTGAGAGCAGGGCATGAAACGCAACATAGTTTGACATTTTTCTTTTTAATGCTGATCTGCGCGGATGAGGACTAAGATACTCTGGAGCTCCATTCTGGTCTGTGACTACCTGACAGGGCTGTACTCTACGCTTGCTTTCATCATAATAAAGCCCAATGTCGACCAGGCCCAAGAGATACAGACACCTGCGGTGTTGTTCAAGAAACTCAGGCAACACTATCAGAGATGCATCCATCACGTAGGTTAAACGTGACTTGCAGTTCTTTCTTCCCAACGGAACAAACAGCAGCTATTGCAACTCTGGGTAGGAGCCAGTCAACGTACGAACAATCAGCATGTATTAATGGCTGTGATATGAATCAAACCCACCCTCAAGTTAGAATGTGTGACATTTATCACTGCGCCACAGCGGCTGGTTACTGTAATTTTTTGTTTGTTTGCAAGGAAGGGAGATAATAGACCATCTGGTGAGTGTGGTCAGTGGATCTTGCAGGTGCCTGCGTGAGGTGTTGATGCTAACCTCCCCTTGATGGAATTTATCTAACTGTCAGCCTCACGGAGCTTCTCTGATCTTTAAATGGAGTGTAGTGCGATTGAGTGTGCGTGTGCTCCTAGTTTGATACTTTGGGCAATGACCGTTTGTCACCCAGCTGGCTGCACACAACGCTGCACCATGTCAGTCTGGCTGAAGTCCTTTGCAGGGAGTGGATCCCCCAAAAGCGAGGTGTTTGAATTCTTAACCTTTCAGTTATCGATCATTACCAAGTTAGGTGAGAGGTGACTCAACGGTACAAGAATCGACCTCCATGTTTTAAATCTGCATTTCCAGCTCTTTGAACTCCGTTTTTTTGTCTTTCTTTCTTTTCTTTTTCACTTTTTATGTGGTCTGGTTTTGTTTGTGTCTTACAGAGACTAGGCTTTTTAGGTAGTCAGTGCATATGAATTCTTGTTGTTGTTGCCCGTTAAGTTACTTGTTACAATGATGAATCAACCAATCGAACTAATTGAAGTAGTCATCGTAACACTGTTACTCAATCAAGCTCAATGTAGTGACTACAAAAACCTTTGTTTTTTTTCAGCGGAAAGAATTGCAAGACAAAGTCAATGCTATAAAGCCTGTACTGAGGAAAGTGCCACTCTGCTGAGCCTGTATTGCGTCTACCGCTCTTAGAACTATTCCGGACATAGCTATACGTTTGAACAAAACACTGGCTTGCCCCACGTGTGACTGTACATTTGTCCTTACTAATAGTGCTAGGACACTGCAAATCCCCCCCAAAAAAAAAAAAAAAAAAAAAAAAAAATAATAATAATAAAAAAAAACAAAATAAAATAAATAAAAATGAAATACAATAAAAGTAAATAAATACATAAATGAAAAATAATAAATAAATCGACAAAGCAATTCCCAAACCAACAACAAAACTTTCGACAACAAAGACACAATAATAATAGTCAGATCACTTGAACAGATAATTTAAAGGATGTCAGAGAGGTCAGCCGATTCTGGATTACTCATTCCAAGATTAAACTAATAACGACTGGGGAAAACAATCAACTTATTATCTATAACATAGAGAAGATTCACACACACACACACACACACACACACACACACACACACCTCTCCGTCGGCAAATAAGTTCAGAATGTGCGGCTAGGAACCATCTAAATATTTACAGTCCCACTATGCACATGGGGGGGGGGGGGGGGGGGGGGGGGGGGGGGGGGGGGGGAAGTACAGAGAAAACAAAGGAAAAAAGTTTACAAAAAAGATTTTTTTTTTTTTTTGCACGTCATTTCCGGCAGGCTGTGATGCCACTTTGATTCAAAAGCGCTTTCAGAAATCCCATGGGAGATTTTTTTTTTTTTTAAACGGGACAGAAATCCAGCTGTCAAGAAGCCTATTTCTGCCAGAACAGGGTGCCTAATGATCACACCTGCATCTCAGTGTAAACAACCACACTATCATACTTATAACGCAGAGCTGTATCGGAACCATCTTATTATCTGCAGTTATATGAAGGCAGATGAACTGGCCAGAGAAGCAAAAAGGAAGAAACGATAAAAGCAAAGAACAGAAAATATGATTGAGGAAAAGCATTCCCATAGGAGATGCATTTCTGGAATTGAAAATATGTCATGTTACGAACACAATTTCGGTCCGAAGAAAAGGTGTTGGCATCCCATAGGAGATGCATTTCTGGAATTGAAATCCACCTTATGTCATGTTACGAACACAATTTCGGTCCGAAGAAAACAGTTCTACATAATGAACCAGTATACTTCGGGAATAAGACATGAAAATTGCCAAAAATTGCGCGGAAGATCAGAAAATACTCAATAATAGTAACATATAGCGAACCAGAATATTGAGCCCAAAATATCTGAAGAGCAGAAATTACTCGATGTTAATCTGCAAATTGTGATTCAACAAGATAAAATACTCCAAAGATATCATTGTTGTCTGCACTGTTGACATGATCGTGTCTGATTTGTAATGAAGCTTCTTCCTTTCGGCAATGCAATTGTCACAGAGCACAGTCTTTTTAAGTCAGTTTTTTTTTTTCGGATATCCAGTTCATGTTTATGGGTATTGCATTTGCCTGTTTGCCTTTAAGTAACACCACCCACGTCCATTTTTTTTCCTTCTTTTTCTTCTTTCTTCTTTTTTTTTTTTCTTTTTTTTTTCTGTTCCTCCTCAATCCTTTTCAACTCTTCACATTACCGACACAATCAAAATTAAGGTCGACGTGATAGCCCGGAGGGCACGTGTCTAATTTCTTGTAAATTTGCATCATTGTCATTTCTTGTAAATTAGCATCATTGTCATTTCTTGTGAATTAGCATCATTGTCATTTCTTGTAAATTAGCATCGTTGTCATTTCTTGTGAATTAGCATCATTGTCAGCCCTCACTTTCCTGTTCCTGTCAAACACATGCCATTTCCATGGCTTGGCATCAGAGCAAGTCAAAGACGAACCTGTTTTTCCCCGGCTGACGCTCATCATTTTCTTGTGGCTGTCGTAACGAGCACAGAAGTTGTTGTGAAGTGTTTGTCCAAGACCTCTCATCCCCTGATGCTGAACTGGAAGAGGTGAATTCGGTGGATGGGAGCAGCATGTCCGAAATGCTTTCCACAGGGTACCGGCTGTTCGTAGCGAGGTCAGCACAGGCTGAGGGGGTGTGGACCTTGGCGCCATCCACGGCCTCCCACGAGGCCACAGTCCCATGAACCATGTCCACAGGCACACTGACCGCCGAGGCACCGGCACTCTCTGCCTCCCGAGCTGGACGGACGAACTTGAGACTGTCGATCTGCGTGCACTGAGGCATGGCGTTCCTGCTGGGAGTGTGGTACGCCTTGTGCGCTGTTTCATGTAGAATCAAGGAGGTGATGTCCGTCTCGGAGAAGCCGTGCTGCGTGGACAGACCATCTGTGCTGACTCTGGCTGAGCCACCAGCTGAGGCGTCAACTGCACACCGATGCCGTCACACGACGATCGTCGTTGCCTTTGCTCGGGACGTTGTCTTTGGCGAGTGAACATGGACTGGGACCGCCGCCGCAGCAGATTCATGAAGACTGGCTGAGCTGGCATTGTTGGCTGATGTCCAGGGTAATGTCCGCACGACTGCTGGTGTACGAGGCTATGGGTGGGAAACATGTGCTGTTGGTGGATTGCAGGTGGACCGTAAAGGATGGTATTGTTTGGATGCATGCCGACAAGCTCCGGCAAGGCA
The DNA here is from genome assembly GCA_016801955.1 of Conus betulinus. NCBI lineage: Eukaryota > Metazoa > Mollusca > Gastropoda > Neogastropoda > Conidae > Conus > Conus betulinus. The sequence continues at coordinate 524,875 of JADBJO010000203.1, forward strand.
TACCTGGATCTGCTGGCCAGGTCGGCGGCCTGATACATCTGCTGGACCGTTGATCATATGACCCTGACGTTGACCGGAGTCCTTGCGTGCATAGGGAGGACTGCACAGTGGTTGAAAGTTCTGACCTGCCACTAACGGACTCTGAGTCATGACTGGACTGGCCGTAGTCACAGGACCAATTTCTTCTCGAGGAGGTATCCCATCCCCATGATGTTGGTCGACGAGGGTGGGTTCTGCAATGTTTGCACGTGTGTCTCTTGGTTACTGCCTTTCCTGTCAGGATAGCCTTGTCCAGGCTGGTGACAGGTGTGACAGTGCTGATGGTGCTGCTGGGGACAGCCGTAGGGGTGATGATGCAGGCAGCACGTGGTGACGGGAGACCCTGGAGGGGGGCATGTTATGGTAATAGTGGACAAGGTGCTGCACCACGGGCCCTGCATCAGCAAAGTGACCATGCTCGGTGTACTGGTACTGCAGGCTTCGTTGATCCCAGCCTTTAGCGCCTCTGGAGCCTTGGCGGCCTCGTTCCAACCCAGAGGCCGCCACACTGTTGTAGGTCGTGGCAGAGCGATCAGACGCCTTTCTGTTCCACGAGCTTGTGGCGGAACTGGAATTGGAGGAATCGTTTTCCGTCGGACACACTCTGACTTCATACACTTGCTTGTTACCCAGATCTCCATCTTCGATCTTCATGAACAACGTCAACACATCCAAGTTCAGTTCACAACCGTCTTGAAGCTCCGTCTCGTCTCCAAACCGGACGCACGTTTTTCAAAACCGTTCAATAAAACGGACACCACTTTCTTCTCACTCACGTTTCTTAGGTACCACTTAGGTTCCATGTTGCGATCACACCTGCACAGCACGTGCACAAAGTGTCGGGGTATGTGTTCTTCGTTCAGCATCACGTCCGCATCTAGCCCTCGACCGATGAGAATGGTTTGGTTGACGTTTTTGTACTGGCGTTCAGTGGGCAGTTTCCGGCTGATTTCTGCCGGGGTGTCTGGCGGATAGTAGAACGTGATCAGGTGGGGTCGGCTGGCGGTGGTGCGGTCCTGAGACACCGTGGATTCTTCATCCAGGAATTCGGTTTCCGCCTCACGGTCCACCGTCACTGAAACATACATGGTCAACCTTCGGAACTGACGACATGGACTCTTTATCACGCTTCGGTACATACGAGTACGTTCAATGAGAGAGAGAGAGAGAGAGAGAGAGAGAGAGAGAGAGAGAGAGAGAGAGAGAGAGAGAGAGAGAGGGAGGGAGGTGGGGTGCGGTTGGAGGGAGAACGAAAGATTACTGAACCACCAAACGAAAGAACAAACAAATCACGAGACAAACACAACACGTTTCGACCTGTTTGGTCTTCTTCAGGCAAAACCAACAATATTCAAGACAATGACAACGAAACACGAACAGACGAAAATTTTTGCGCCAGTTTGAGGAGATAAGTGACTGTCCGTTCGTGGTTCGTTTTCACCACTTGAATGTTATTGGTTTAACTTGAATGTTATTGGTCTTGCCTGAAGAACACCAAAGAGGTCGAAAAACGCGTAGTGTTTGTTTGTGATTTCTTTGCTCTTTCATTTGGCGGTGAAGTAGTTGTTCTGTTCATTTTGTTTTCATTTCCACCCACAGTCGCCATCATCCAGAGAAAAACACGTTCAATGTGAGTGTAACGTCATTTGTGTTTGTTCTCAATATCATCAAGGCTTCTGACTGTGATTCTTTGTCTTACCTGGGTAGAGCCGACTGAAGAACTGCCTGCTGGCGCTTCATTCAGTCGTTTTCCGTGTCATTCAGTCAATATTGTTCATTCAGTTTAACAACTTTTCATTCTTTCGATTTTCTACACAGAGTGCATGCTATTTGTAACGTGTCATCCATACTAACGGCCAAACTGGACTCCTCTTCCGAAATTTTGTGATGGGATTTTACTTGTGTGCAAGATGTTATGCGTGTGTTCACACACGGAACCCCAGTTTATAGTCTCATTCGAAGGACTGTTTGGGAAATGAAGTCAGTAGGCCTACCAATGTTAACTCCAAGGGAAAAATCCGCCTGTACCGAAAACGGCCGGGCGGAGATTCGAACCCGCAACCCCAGGATCACCAAGATTACGAGTCAGGCGCTCTACCAACCGAGCTATTCCGGCCCGATTTTCTTCTGGTGTGTGCTTGGGCTGTGATTACTGGGGAGAGAGAGATGTGGTGGACTGAAGAGGAAGTGTTTGTGAAAGTATTTGCGAGACAGCTTACATGGTGAGGATATTTTTTTTGAACTGTGAAGGAGCCTTTTGTACTCTTTTGATTTTCGCAAAGATAACAGTGAAATCCTTTGTTTCTGACACACACACACACACACAAACACACACACACACACACACACACACACACACACACACACACACACGCGCGCGCGCGCGCATTAAATGTTGATGCAGTGTCACGTCACGAAAGAAGTGAAACATACAGCTTAGGCTGGTTTTGAACTGTGTGTGTGTGTGTGTGTGTGTGTGTGTGTGTGTGTGTGTGTGTGTGTGTGTTTCCTGCTTGTGAAATCTGAAGAGCTTCATTCATTATCATAGATACTGCGCTACCTCAGAACTCGTTAGTGTTATCATGAGCTGCTTTCGACCTCTTGCTCTTCAAGACACTTAAAGGAGAAAAGAAAAAAGAAGATGACGTAGACTTTAAAGAGAAAGAACATAAAGTAGACACTAGAATATTTTGGCTGTAAAAAAAAAAACACAAAAAAACATCAGTTTCTTTTATACAGGCAACACACACACCTAAGCGCGCATCTGATATTCTTTCACACATTGTAACAGATACGCTATAAAATTGTATGGAACAAGGGATGGGGGAAAGACAGGATCAGTCGAAAGATTGCACGTAATAGGCCTAGAGTACAAAATGAAGGTATTGGTCTTCCTGAGCTAAGCAACGTTTGTCGCGTCACCAAAATTATCCTACATTCGTATAACTGAGAGATTAAGCCATATACCGAGGGACATTCTTTTTAGTAATTTTCCTGGATGGACCTTGCTTAGTATTCATGGTTCAGAGATTCTTTCGAAATTTACAGAATGGTAGACGTTGGTAATGTTTGTTACAAAACTATGCAAAATATGTCAAATAGATAGAAAAAAATCTGCTGTATTACTTGTCGAGAAATGGTGAAATAATAAAAAAGTGTCTTAGCTAGAAACAAAATGTATGTGTCTCCAAAGTGCTCGGGGAAAAAAAAAAGATTATCTCACACTTTTTTTGCTGATAACAACGACCATTTTCTTTCTTATAGATATTCTAAAGAAAAATATGTCACTATTGATTCTTTATCTTTATGTTAGAGATCGCGGGCGATCACCGATTATATAAAGAAAACTGCTCTATTGTAGAAAACAATGCTTCACTCTTTCATGATTCATTTTTGTCATTTGCGAAGGTTCAAAATTGTTTTGTAACATACCGATTGACAGTAACTTAAAAGCTCAGTGTTGCGAAAAAATGGGATACGAAACTATCACAAAACTATGACTTGAAATCATGTTTTTTCTCTAGGCACATGAAATAACAGTTGCGTTGATTCAGTCAGAGAAGAATAACACACTGGCGCTTGGGTATAGCCTAAATGTCATGTGGAAGAAAAATTAGTATTTCTAATGGTGATAAGAACAGCTTTTATGGGTCACATAAAAACAATATTTACTCTATGTTTTAGAAGTGTACTTCTACACAACCAATCATTTTTCATAATGTTTTCTCTGATCCGATTAAAGAAGAAATGTAGGCCTACTAAGGCGCTACGTTTACGTCTGACGGAATCCCTTAACATTTTTTTTTTATTTTGAAGTGACAATATTGATTCTGTTTCTTGCTCATCATTTGTGTCGAACCCTTCCACAAGCAGCAGCTTTCTTTATAGCACTACCCTTCAAATGCAGAGTCGAAGAACACGACTCTGATGTAGACTTTAATTGTTTGAATTTCTTATGCCAAATGACTGACTGATAAGCCATTAGTATCCCTCATGTAATTAAGCTGCATTATCAGTTCTACACTGCAATCACACACACACACACACACACACACACACACACACACACACACACACATATATATATATATATATATATATATATATATATATATATATATATATATATATAATACCACTAAAATGCCTAATAAAATTCTTAAAATGCTCGACCCTTGGGGAGCAACATCTGTTAAAAACAGAATGGTAAAAGGATCCTGAGGAGAGCCAGCGCTCGAAACAGACCTGTCGATTTTAAAACTTCCTTTTACCATTCTGTTTTTACAAAAATAAATATATATATATATATATATATATATATATATATATATATCGTATACATAGCTGCATAACTTATGATGTTGATCACACACACACACACACACACACACACACACACACACACACACACACACACACACACACACAAACACACACATTAAGCTTAAGGGATCCATTCAACTTAGCGCATCATCGAGGTGAGCCTAAGACACCTTTTGTTTTTCGTCTAAACAGCCCCCCTGAGTTTAGTATTCTAAAGTTGAAGATTACCCCAAGCAAGGTAAAGTTAGGTTCAACATGGGAATTGGTAGATTTATACACGCATAGACCATGTCTGTTTCTTAGCAAATGAAAGTTTCGTTAAAGACCTTTTCTGATTTAGATCTGAATGTATGAAATAAGTTTTTGTGTACACACAGTAAACACAAATGCAAAAATGCTTAAGTGTGCACACACACAATTACATGTGTGAATGCAAGTGGTGAGAGGGTGGGTGAATGGGGGTGAACGAATTTGGAAGGAGAAAGAAGCACCATATAGATAGATTTGTTCACAAATAGACTAGGTCTAGCGACACTGACATAAACATACGCGTACGTCTGAGCACATATCAATATATAATGCATGTGTGTGCATGCGCGCGCGTGTGTGTTTATGTGTGCGCCTCTGTGTGTGTGTGTGTGTGTGTGTGTGTATGCGCGCGCGTGTGTATGTGTGTGTGTGTGTAGATGCCAGGGGGGGGGGGGGGGGGGTCCTGCCTCTGTGTGTGTGTTGCGCGCGTGTGTGCGTGTGCCTCTGTGTGTGTG
>JADBJO010000203.1:535000-542500 GCA_016801955.1 Conus betulinus
TCAAACTCCCGAATCAAAACAAGTGAGTGTGTGTGTGTGTGTGTGTGTGTGTGTGTGTGTGTGTGTGTGTTATTATTCTCTGCGTGTGAGGGGGAGGAGGGAAGGTGGATAGGTGGTGATTCGTGATTTGTGATTTGTTAGATATAGACCCATAGCTATGTTTGTATGGCCACTTAATTTCTCTTCGGAGATGACGAAGTGTTCTTGATTTGGAAGCGCTTCTGTCAAAGAGAAGGGTTCAGGGAGAGGCACTTTGAGAGAAATATCTGTAGTGAGAGTACGCATTTCCGTTCAGGCGTCCTGACTATGTGGAGGTTGAACAGTGTGTGTATCTTGCATCCATCTTCACCCTGGTGATGCATCGTGTTCTTTACTGTACGGTCCCTGAACAGGCAGGAAGGCCAAACAGGACATGGCTCCACAGCTCTTCAAACTGTCTCTGCCTTCCCCTCTCCTTTCTTTCTGTGCAATACCGCAGCGTACAAGCAAACAAACAAACAAACAAAGGAAAAAAAAAAAGGAAATTTGTAATTGTTCAGAACCCCTTAAAAACCAACATATGTAAATTTTCATAATACACTTTGGCTTGCCAAACTCTCTCTCCCCTCTCTCTCTCTCTCTCTCTTACATTTTAACTTATCTTCAGAATGTAGATTTGTGCTATAAGTATTACCGAAGTGTTGTTTATGTTCATCTTGATTATTCATTTTTCCTTATCTTTACTTATTTCACGTTGTATTATGGGAATTATCTTGAACAAAGATGTTTTCTTTGGGGAAAAAAATAAGGAAAAAAAAAAAAAGCAACCCCCCACATTCATCAAGTCTTTGGTTGTCTCTTGGTAACAAGATTCTAGACATTTGCTTTTCGAAATATTACCATGAAAGTACCTGGAGAACATCGAAAAAAACAAGGAGACGGTGGTGGTGGTGATAGCGGCGGTAGTGGTTGGTAGTGGCGGTGAAAAAGATTTGAATGATGGAGGGGGGGGGGGGGGGGGGGGGAGGGGGGTCGAGTGGACATTTGAGTTGAGTGATGGAAAGGAGGCAAGTTAATCACGAGCAAGTGGTTCAATACGAGGTGTCTCCCCCCCTCCCCCCCCTCCCCCCCCCCCCCCCCCCCCCCCAAACCTTCCCCTTCCCTCCCGTCTCCTACTCCCACCACATCCACCCCCTTCTGTTAGACTGTGTGGCACCTTCCTCCATCTTTGGTGACTGTGTGGTGATCTGAGACCTCATCTTTAACCTGGGGGCCGGAATAGCTCAGTTGGTGGAGCGCCGGACTCGTGATCCTGGGGTTGCGGGTTCGAATTTCAGTACAGGGGGATTTTTCCCTCAGAGTTAACATTGGTTCTGACTCCATTCCCCAAAGTCCTTAGTCCTTAATGAGACTATAAACCGAGGTTTCGTGTGTGAACGCACGCATGACATCTTGCACACACGTAAAAACCCATCACCAACTTTCGGAAGAGAAGGCCAGTTTGGCCGTTGGTATGGATGACACGTTACACATAGCATGCACCTTCCCGAAGATGGAGTATGGCTGCCTTCAATGGCGGGATGAAAAAACGGTCATACACATAAAACTCCACTGCCAGTCTATACAGGCAGTGTCCGCAGGAGTTTCAGCCCTCACGTGCAGAAATAATTTTTGAAAAAAATCTTTAACATTTTGGAGGATTTCAATAAATGGAGATCCTGTGTGCAGCATGCAGACAGTGCATATCAAACAAAGCCAGGGCAAACGGGGAAAAGGGAAAGCCAGTCAGCCAGACGATAAGGGACGATGTTAGGCTAAATGGCCAGCTGCTGTCTCTCGGGAGAAAAGCCCGAACTTCATACGGAGAAATCGGTGGACACAAAGAAGTAAACAATACGGTACAATGCAAAACATTTGACACGATGTGTGTGTGTGTGTGTGTGTGTGTGTGTGTGTGTGTGTGTGTGTGCGTGCGTAGGTGCGTGCGTGCGTGCGTGCATGCGTGCGTGTGCGTGTGTGTGTGTGTGTTTAAGCTATCATAGAAAATGTTCGATAGAATTTTGCCAGAGACCCCATTCTTGCTGTCGTGGGTTCGTTTACGCGAGCAAGACGCACACAAACATCGGTTTACTCTCTCTTATCCGAAAGTCTGTTGACTAGACTCGAATTATAAATCCAGGATTTTCTCGCTTTCATAGACGAGTGCGTTATTAATTAGGACACCTTTCCATTTTGTTGTTGTTGTGTTGTTGTTGTTGTTGTTTCTTTTCATACTTTCCTTTATTGACTCTCCAAAATATTCATAATCCATACAAGTTTAGTCAGCTTTAACAAGCAGTCTTTTTTTTTTTCAAAATTTGAAAATGAATTGTGAAACTTGTTTGTGTCAGGGTGTCCATCGAAACATAGTTTCAACAAAAGTCTTGTACTATTATCTAAAAAGGAAAAAAGAAGAAAGCCGGAAAAAAAGCCTCGTGTGTGTGTGTGTGTGTGTGCGTGCGTGCGTGCGTGCGTGCGTGCGTGCGTGTGTGTGTGTGTGTGTGTGCGGCGTGCATTTCCACGAGTGTGTCATTTTCATCTTGTCTTTCTGCTTTGAGACACAGAGACAGAGACAAACAGACAGACAGAAAGCCAGCCAGCCTGCCAGACGGACGGGGGGGAGAGAGAGAGAGAGAGAGAGAGAGAGAGAGAGAGAGACACACACACACACACACACACACACACACACACACACACAGGCTCGCAGACAGACAGACAGTCTCCAGCGACAGACGGTCTCTGCGCGCGCCGCCGCTTCAAAGTACAAGGTGACAATGGCCACAGCCAGGGGCCGCCTCCAACGCTGATCTCCGCCTGGAGTCGCTCCCATCCTGTCCGCGCGCCATCCGCCGTCCCGACGGAAGCGAACCAGGATGCAGCAACTTGACAATCAACAACTTACAGACCCGCTTCGGCCAACCCACGGCCTGTTACCGGCGAAACCGCCTGTCCCTAACCGTGACACACAGCGCAAAGAGTGGCAGTCCGGAACAGCTCAGTTGGTAGAGCGCCAGACACGTAATCTTTTTGATTCTAGGTTTGTAGATTCGAATCTCCGGCGGGTTGTTTCGGTATAGGGGGATTTTTCCCACGGAGTTAATATCGGTTCTGACTCCATTTCCCAAACAGTCCTTCAAATGAGACTATAAACCGAGGTTCCGTGTGTGAATGCACGCTTAACATCTTGCACACAAGTAAATTCCCATCACCAACTTTCGGAAGAAAAGGCCAGTTTGGCTGTTGGTATGGATGACACATTACACATAGCATGCATCCTGCGTGAGAGATTAAAAGAATGAAGGAACTGGTGAAACTGAACTAACGATATTGACTGGATGACACGGGAAACGACTGATGAAGCGCCGGCAGGCAGCTTTTTCAGTCGGCACTACCCAGGTAGGCAGCCCGTACACGAGAGTGTGGATTGTCAGTGCCTAGAACCTTTGGCAAGGTGCTTTGTAAATGCTATGATATTAGTATTTGTAATTGTATAAAGAGTATTTACATCGAGCTTGTCTTCTCTTTGAAAACAGACTCTAAGCGCTGTACAATCCACGCCTCAACTTTACACGACGGACTGCCTACCTGGGTAGAGCCGACTGAAGAGCTGTTTGTTCTGACGTTACATTCAGTCGTTTCTTGCGTCATTTAGTGTATCAGCCAATTAGGTTTTTTTTTTCTTCATTTGTATATTAATTATTTCGATGCACACTATGTTTATACGCTGTCATTCATACCAACGTCCAAACTGGCCTTCCCTTCCAAAATTTGGAGATGGGATTTTACATGTGTGCAAGATGTTATGCGCGCTTTCACGTACCTCCGTTGATAGTCTCATTCGAAGGGCTTTTTGGGAAAATACCTCTGTACCGAAACAGCCCAGCGGAGGAGAGAGATTCAAACCTTCAACTCCAGGATCAACAGGATCACAAATCCGGCGCTCTACCACCTGAGCTATTCCAGCCTCCATAACAGTGAATTTCACGTTCTGTTAGCGTTGTGTTTGGCTTTGGGTTATGAAAGGCCGTTGTGTGCTCAACGGACCGAGCCTGAAATGAAGTCTGGAGGTGTCGTTGGTTGGTCCATTCCAGGTGGACAACCTCAACGCTCGGCATTCACCTCGAGTGATCATGACAAACGGGAATGGCCATCGAAAGGGAGAGAGGAGGTGGAGGTGGAAGTGGGAGAGGGGAGGGGGGGGGGGGGGGGGGGGGGGGGGGGGAGCTGGGGAGGGGGAAGGGGATCGGGGAAGCTGCAGTCAGTGAGTTCTGTGGCAACAGTGAACGGAAATCCCATGACACGGGTACTCCACCACTCGAACAGGCGAAGCAGTTCCTTTGGAATCGCGAAGATGAAGGTTTGTCTGGTGAATTAGGATTCCGTAACACTCAAGGACAGGGTGTTTGAAGAAACTCCAGGGAGAGCTTGACAGCAGAAGGTCTTCAGAGAAAAAACCCTCCTCAGACAAGTGTTTCAGCCCTGAACTCCTTACACTCTAAGGGGTCGGGCTGCATCCAGGTCATGACTCCCAGATGCCTGTCTTCCGCAAACTTTTTTTTTCTAGCGGTGCTGGAGGATGAGTGGGAGTCTCAATGTGTGCCTTTTTAGACGGATGTCTTACCCCACTGCTAACGGACACCTGTTCTAAGTGGGGAAATTTAAATCTTATGAAGTTCACTTTCGTTTCTCTTCGACCAGATCCAGCTGGAACTCATTTCAGCTGCCTCTGCCTTTGCCTTCAGGGTTCTGGTCCTCTCTTGCCTGAAATCCTGAGCTGTAACACTCAAGGACAGGTTGTCTGCACAATATCAGCTAAAGGCTCTAAATATATATTGCTGGTAGGGCACCTGCTACTGTACAGGGGTGGCCCCAGAACCCAAACCTGGCTATTTATAATTCAGTGACACGCTCGTTCAGTTTGTGCAAATCAACACTACACTCTTTCCGTTAAGGACCAGTGGTTTGTTTGGGACTTTTGCATTCGCGGGACCAACTGACTGTACTGGCTGGGCAAATTAAGTCGCGTTTAGCGAAATGTGCGATGTCTGTTCCCCCCTTTTTTGTGTTTTTTTTCTTTTTTTTTTTTTTTTTTTTTTTTTTTGACATGTTCGATTGTTGCTTCATGAAGTATAGAATCTGAAAGGAGACAGTGTGGTTGTACCTTCGCTATATGAAGATGGACACTTCATTAACTTGAGACGATGCAAAGGGATGACAGAAAAGTTGTTGTTGTTGTTGTGAGTGTGTGTGTGCGTGCGTGCGTGCGTGCGTGTGTGTGAGTGAGTGTGTATATACGTATGTTTGCGTGCGTGCGTGTACGTGCGTGCTTACGTGCGAACATGTGTGTGTGTGAAAACCTTACTAAATAAACATTGGGACTTTATCTTCTTCTTTTTTTTTTTTTTTTACCTTTCGTTTGAACCCCAACACCCACGCTCTCTCCACCGCCCCAATTTGTACCACCTCATGCCTAGCCTTGTGCCCCGAAAAGAGTGCACACTTCCAAATACTTAACGCGCAGCAATGTCAGTAGGCATGCAAAAAAATTAATTAAGTGGTATAAAAGTGCTTTCATTTCCTGATGACAGGGGGAAATGTGTCGGAGGGGAGAGGGGGTAGAGAGAGGAGGGGCACGCAAAACGAGGGAACTGTAGGCGGATGGAGAGAGAGAGAGAGAGAGAGAGAGAGAGAGAGAGAGAGAGAGAGAGAGAGAGAGAGAGAGAGAGAGAGAGAAACAGACAGGCAGACAAACAGACACACACACAAACACACACACACACACGCACGCACACACGCACACGCACGCACGCACGCACGCACGCACGCACGCACACACACACACACACACACACACACACGCACACACAACTCGCTCTGTCTTATCCAACCAGTTTTTTGTCACAAAATAGCAACGTCAGCAAATAAGAGAATGAAGACAAACAGACAGACAGACAGACAGACAGACACACACACACACACACACACACACACACACACACATACACACACACGCACGCATGCATGCACGCACGCACGCACGCACGCACGCACGCACGCACGCACACACACACACACACACACAGACAACTCGCTCTGTCTTACTCAACCAGTTTTTGTCATAAATATCAACGTCGGCAAATAAGAAAATGAACAAGTCAATCATATCCACATGAAAATTAGCGACACGCCTGTCATAAAACCAATGTTGTTTTCTATTTAGTTAACTCACCTGCAAAAGAACCAAGACAGGACGGCATAGACAGCATTGCTTAAGCCTTTGTGATATTGATATAACGAAGAATTGAGCTCTATATGAAACCCTTCTTTCACAATATTGTACACAGGTTTTAACCATCAATATGACTGATCTTTAACGCCGTGTTTTAATATAATAGACTATTAAAGTATTGATGTAGAAACACGTGACAAGTGTTTTCAAAATTTATAAAGGCAAGGTATCTTTTTCTGTCGAATATCACTTACTTTGGAATGACTGTTAATAACGTAAACATGTGATCGATTTGACCGTTAGAATTTAGAAAATGTTTGAGGTATAAGTTGTTGCTATACATGGTGATGTCAATGTTTTCTTAAGACATTATTTCATCAGGTAAAGCATCAGGTAAAAGGAACGAATTAAGGCAATGTTGGTGAAAGAGACGAATTAAGGCAATGTTGATGAGAGAGACGAATTAAGGCAATGTTGATGAAAGAGACAATGGCAATCCTGGTGAAAGAAATCAATTAAGGCAATGTTGACGAAAGAAACAAATTAAGGCAATGTTGATGAAAGAGACGAATTAAGGCAATGTTGATGAAAGAGACGAATTAAGGCAATGTTGATGAAAGAAACGAATTAAGTCAATGTTGATGAAAGAAACAAAATTAAGGCAATGTTGATGAAAGAGATGAATTAAGGCAATGTTGATGAAAGAGACGAATTAAGGCAATGTTGATGAAAGAGATGAATTAAGGCAATGTTGATGAAAGAGACGAAATAAGGCAATGTTGATGAAAGAGACGAATTAAAGCAATGTTGATGAAAGAAACGAATTAAGGATGAAAGAGTCGAATTAAGGCAATGTTGATGAAAGAGACGAATTTAAGCATGTTGATGAAAGAGACGAATTAAGGCAACGCTGATGAAAGAGACGAATTAAGGCAATGTTGATGAAAGAGATGAATTAAGGCAATGTTGATGAAAGAGACGAATTAAGGCAATGTTGATGAAACAGACGAATTAAAGCAATGTTGATGAAAGAAACGAATTAAGGCAATGTTGATGAAAGAGACGAATTAAGGATGAAAGAGTCGAATTAAGGCAATGTTGATGAAAGAGACGAATTTAAGCAATGTTGATGAAAGAGACGAATTAAGGCAACGTTGATGAAAGAGATGAATTAAGGCAATGTTGATGAAAGAGACGATTAAGGCAACGTTGATGAAAGAGATGAATTAAGGCAATGTTAATGAAAGAGACGA
>JADBJO010000203.1:550000-560000 GCA_016801955.1 Conus betulinus
CTTGATGGCTGTTGAAGAACTCCATCCGTTCGCTTTTCACAAATGACTTCATGCACCATAGTCATCGAGAGAACTCACAATGATTCACCATTTTGCACAGCAGAGGTCTTTACATACGTATGAAGCAGAGATAGAAAAGAAAACACTTGCACTCACAAATGAATCGTACACATGCTATCATGCCTCAAGAAGCTATCTGATACGATATTCATGATTACTACGCCACAGTGAAGACTAAATCCATAAACCGGTTCGGCAGGAAATCAACAAATCAACCCGGCACCAACTCTCTAATAATGAGCGACCCACTTAAAAAAAAAAAAAAGCCAAAAGCTGTGTAGCCGGCGCTTTAGTTGATGACAAGCATACTAAAGCGAGCGTTGATTGGCTGTCGGGTGAGCTGTTGACGGACACCAACGCCCTCTGTACATGGCCTTGAGTGGCCTTCTCTCTTACGTCGTTTCCTGTTTCACTTCTGACCCGGCTGCTGCTCCAGCCACAGGCGTTCAGCCAACTCTTCATTTTTCCTGCGGGATGCTGCAGTAAGGTCTACACTAGATGCAGCGTTCAGCTTGTTCTGCCTATTGTTTTTTTCTCTTTCTTCCCAGCCAGTACAATTTATTCGTTTTTATTTTTAATGTCGTTTCTTAAATTAGTACGTGTTGAATCTGACAGGTATAACAGCTAAATGATTCTTAACTCACCTCGTTTAGTGTTGGCGATTTGGGGAAAGAAGACAAACAAACAAAGATTTACGAAACACAACACACACACAGAGAAACACACACACACACACACACACACACACACACACACACACACACACACACACGCACGCACGCACGCACGCACTCACTCACTCACTCACACACACACACACACGGACACACACACACACACACACACACACACACACACACACACACACACACACACACACACACACACACACACACACACACACACACTTTTCAAGTAAACACACAAAACAAGATGCAAAGTAATGTTTATATCATGCATAATACGAAATAAAGAAATGGGTTTTCGACAAATAGGCTTACGTCAGACGTCACAACTAGTCTTAAAAATGCACTGAGCTATATTCCCCGCATGGCTTCCGGTAGATGTCTTCTGTTGGCAGCCATCTTGTGGGGAATATTGCCAGTGTTTTGTGCACTTTTTTGTATGTTAATAATTCTGGATCTGGATCTGGATACTCCGCCTTTAGTTGTTGGTTGGCGGCTAGTTGTAAGAGCCAATGATGACTGTGATACAACTGGTTGCGCAGCGCAAGACGTTAAAAGATTAAAAAAGGGGGGGGGGGGGGGGGGGGGGGGGGGGGGGAGGGGTGATGGCGGGTTAGTGATGGAAAACAGCCGCCTCAACCCCGCCTAGTGCGGTGGAGAAGGCACTGGCATTCTGCTGCTGGACGGTGGTGTTGTCCAAGAGGTTCCACTCCAGGGGTGTTCTAATGAAAAAAGGAGCCTCTACATTGTTCTGCTGCAGTGGGTTGTATGACGAAGGCTCTACTGTTGTTGTAGGTCTGCCTTCGTAGGGGGTTTGGATTATACAGTCTGTGAATTGATTCTCCGCCTGGTTTGATCCGCTGGGGTGAGGAAGGTTTTGGCTGGTATGGCAGGGACCAGGTCGCCGGCAATCTTGTACAGCATGGTGAGTCGAAGCTGTCTTCGGAGGTCCTCCAGAGGCGGTAGTTGGAGGTATTGGAGCATCTTGGTGACGCAGCCTGGATCCCTGTCTCTGTAGTTGTTACAAATAAAGCGGGCGGCTAGTCGTTGGACCTTTTCAAGTCGATTGATGTCCTGCTTTCTGTATGGATCCCATGCCACAGCGCCATACTCAAGGGTGGACCTGACGAGTGCAATGTAGGCAAGGCGGCGACATTCCTGTGGGCAGTTACGGAGATTTCCACGTAGGAAGCCCAAGGTTGATCCAGCCCTCTTGCACAGCCCCACGACATGGGTAGTCCACTTCATGTCAGAAGAAATCTGTATGCCCAGGTGAGGGTTTTGGTGGACTTGTTTTAAGATTGTGTTGTTCAGGCGCTTTGAATTTGAATTTTACCATCGTATAACAGCAAGTTCGTGCGACGAATGTCTGGCTATTTTTATTAAGAATTTTTACCAACAACAACACAAAAAATATCGCACGCATTTTCGAGGGTGTCTGATGTGGTTAATCTCAAAGTAGTGGGTTTTCTTCTTCAAACGTCGTAAGTAGCACACATTAATAATGCGCCATATAATGTTCCACGATCGGATGGCTGTCAGTTGGCGCCTCCTCGTGGCCGCCATCTTGTGTGTGTGTGTGTGTGTGTGTGTGTGTGTGTGTGTGTGTGTGTGTGTGTGTGTGTGTGTGTGTGTGTGTGTGTGTGTGTGTGTGTGTGTGTGTGTGTGTGTGTGTGTGTGTGTGTGTGATTTCTGGTGCATTCCTTCTTTTATGTAATAACTTGACTTACACCAGTGTATAAAAGAATGTTTGATCGACGAAAATTTGTCGAGGTTCTAACGAAGTAGAAAAAAAAATCTATTTCACATGGAAAATCTCAGCTTCTGTCATTTCTTTTGTCTAAAAAGTACAGTTTCTCCCTAAAACATCTTCATTACTAGCCGCCGCCCTCGTCTCCCCCCCCCCCCCCCCCCCCCCCCCCCTTCCCCTCCGTCTCCTCTGTCCTCTTCTCCTTGCTCTTTTTCCTCTCGTTTCCCTCTCTGATTTTACCTTAGGTACGTAAGGTCCTTCAGTTCACTGCGAGTGTGGCATAGCAGCGGACGCCGATGGAGAGGTGACAGCTCAAAATGAAGGACACTGATGTGTGCGGTCAGTGTCAGACGGCGCAGTCAACCCTCCAGCCATGTGGGTGACGGCGGGTCTAGCCTGTGTCGCCGAGGGACGGTCCTTGCAGATGCGGGGCGATCGGCGATGGAGCACTGCCTGACTGCGATTACCGTGGCCTGGGGATAGCATGTTCTGAGGCCTGGCAGACATGGGAGCACTCCTTATGAGGTTGGGCTGAAAAAAAAACTGCCCTCTCGCCCTCAGTCTTCGTGTGCCCGCCGAATATTAGGATCTCGTGCAGCGCTCCAGCGACTTTCGTCCTGCTCCCTCTTTGAGGCGGCTTCACGCGGCACAGGACCACCGCCACCCGAGCAGGAAGAAGGCCGCCTGGTAGTCCTGAAGATAGCCTTTAACCTGGGGAAAGGAGGCAAAACACACCGACGCCCATCGTCGGCCGAACAAACAACGAAATTGAACCGAAGTTCAAGAAGAACAAGAGTTCAGAGAGAGAACTACGACGGCTCCACACGAAACTCACCCACTACCGCCTGCGGCAACAAGCTGCCACTAGCGATGCAGACCTACGTCTGCAAGTTACTTGTCCTTAAGGGCCTCAGGCCAATAGGACGTAAAACTCACCCTAATCGATAAACGGTAAAGTCTGGGTAGCGCTTTGAGCCAATGCGCAGGTCAGCCTCTTCTGTTAAGTCCTAACCGTAACACCATCGTCATAAATTTTCTCATCTTAGTCACGAATTCATTTATCCATCAGCTGTACTTCGTGCCCACTGTGGTCTTTAAACTTATCAGATGTGGCGGAGCGCATATGGACCAGTCTGAAACTGGAACCGAACATGAAGTGGAAAAAACAGGGGAAACAATCGCAGAGACCCAGGCATATGGCACCCAACCGACAGAACTGGAGGAAGCTGGTGAACTGTTCTTCCGTGTGCTGCCCCTGCGACTTCCTGCAAAGTTAAAGGAAGAAGAAGAAGAAACTTTTGTTTAAATCGATTGGACAAGCACAAACTCACATGTAAACAATGTCGAAGATCAGTTCGGGTCAGATAATGAGACAGCCTCCCCTCACTTCACCCTCCCTCAAGAAAACAGATGAGACCAAACGGCATGCGCTGAACGCTAGAGAGGAGTTCAACTTGAGGGAAACAACCGCAGCGCTTACAATATAAGGGGAAAACACGAGTTATGTCGTTTAGATCGTCTTGCTGCCCAGTGTGTTGCGGACGTTCCACTGAATGTCACCAATGATTAACGATACTCCTGATAGTAGTTTCTGAGGTTCCGGTTATTAAAAACACAGCAGAAGGCAGCACACACACACACACACACACACACACACACACACACACACACACGCACGCACGCACGCACGCACGCACGCACGCACGCACGCACGCACGCACGCACACGCACGCACGCACGCACGCACGCACGCACGGACGCATGCACCCACCCACCCACACACACACACACACACACACACACACACGCGCGCGCACGCGTGCGCGCGCGCGCGCGCACGCACACACACGTACATACGCACACACACTCAAACACACACACACACACACACACACACACACACACACACACACACACACACACACACACACACACACAGAGAGAGAGAGAGAGAGAGAGAGAGAGAGAAGAGAGAGAGAGAGAGAGAGAGAGAGATTGGTTGATTGATAATCTTTGTTCCAAGGATAACAGATATGCAAGAAGATACTTTTGTTTTCCATCTGGCCCATGAAGGGACAAAGGATACTAACAAACAAACGCAATTACACAATACAGAACCGATTATAACAAAAACAGTGATGGTTCATAAAAGAAAACATGCACACACGCTAAAACTCTCCCCCACCCCCTCTCTTTCTCACACACACACACACACACACACACACACACACACACACACACACACACACACACACACACACACACACACACACACATGTGCACGCGTGGACCCAAACATGCACGTACCCTCTGACCCATATATACACGTGCGCGCGCGCGCGCGCGCGCGCACACACACACACACACACACACACACACACACACACACACACACACACACACACACACACACACACACAAGCGCGAGCGCATGGCCTTAAGAGGAATAGATGTGTGGGATTTACCCCTATGGGACCTGGGAAGTAGGAAGTAATATCATAAAAAGCGATGACGTCATAAATAGGAAGTGACATCATGAACAGGAAGTAACGACATCAAGAGGAAGTGACGTCATGAGGATGCGGTGGCATCATCCACAGGAAGTGACATCGCCAGTTTACGTCTTGAAGAGGAAGGGACATCATTTTTGTCCTTTTTTTCTTTGAGGTAAAGTCAAAGTTTGACCTTGGGTTTCTGATAATGACCGTGAACTATGTTCAAGGCAAATGAACTGTGTGTATGTGCATTCATTAACCTAGGAGACAATTACTGTGACCGTGATGAGGAACGTAGGAGCAAGAAATAGAGGAAACATCCCGTGCTTTTAGAATACTCAATGCCGTGGTGAACAGTGACTTTCGTGAATGAATACTGTGTGATCAACATGTGGAGAAAGAAAAAGTTGAATCATGAGTGATGTTTGTATTAATCCTATATCATATCATATCATATCATATCATATCATATCATATCATATCATATCTATATCCTATCCTATCCTTGTGTTATAGATCAATATTTCCCCTGATTGTATTGTATGTTACAGTTATAAACGCGCTGAAACGTACGTTGGTGCGTGCGTGCGTGCGTGCATGCGTGCGTGCGTGCGTGCGTGTGTGTGTGTGTGTGTGTGTGTGTGTGTGTGTGAGAGAGAGAGAGAGAGAGAGAGAGAGAGAGAGAGAGAGAGAGAGAGAGAGAGAGAGAGAGAGACAGAGAGAGAGACAGAGGAAGAGAGAGTTTATCCTCTCCCCTGCTTGACAATGGGCATACGTCATGCTATGCCTTCTGATTGCCACAGCTGGGCGTCACAGTTTTATGATTACCTTTAAATGAACCTAGCTCTGAGTGTGTGAATGTGTTATGTGTGTGAATTTTGTGTCTGTATGTATGTGTTTATTCAATCATTATCTAACGCATTTGGGTGGAGTATTTTTGGCTCAATCAGTCGCGTGTAATTTTCTTTTCTGGAGGTCACCTTCCGAATAAATGAATTTGTGTAGGCATTCATGTTTTACGGACATTTTTTTTTTTTTTAAAGAGTGAATGACACGTGTATATTTCTCACTTTTATTTTCTCTCTCCCTCTCTCTCTCTCTCTCTCTCTCTCTCTCTCTCTCTCTCTCTCTCTCTCTCTCTCTCTCTCTCTCTCCTATTTAAAACATGAAATACCAGGTGTCCATAATTACATGATAACCTCTGGTGAGTGGTACGAATCAGCTAGTCACATCTGACCCTCACAAAGACCGTTACTGAAATATCACACCTTCGTGGCTTATCTTAAACTTATGTACATTCCCCAGATAAGGAGTAACCTTCGTTCTGGTTTCAATTCATCAAAAAGTTAATATGTATAACGTTTGCATTTGATTTATAAACTTAAGAAACATACTCAGGTATCAAAACACTGAACCAGTGGTTAAATACTCAACAGTCATAAAACATCCAGAGAGAGAGAGAGAGAGAGAGAGAGAGAGAGAGAGAGAGAGAGAGAGTGAGTGCGTGCGTGCGTCCGTGCGTGTGTGCGTGCGTGCGTGCGTGCGCGCGCGCGTGCGCGCGCGTGTGTGGTGTGTGTGTGTGTGCAGACATGGATGATGTAACCCCATCAAAATCCACGTGGAAGTTACTTCCTTCGCCTGTTCACAATGCCCAGCTGGCTTTACTGACCAAAGTAATCTAAACCATCATGTCAGATGGAAACACCAGATGAAGACGGCACATCGATGCCGGGTGTGCAAGGAAGTACTCGCGAGAAAAAGACCACCTCCAGAAGCACCTTCCTACTACCAACCATGATGTATTCCTGCTGAAAAGAAAAGAAAATGGCTTCACACTCAAGACTCTCCCACTGATGTTGAACGACGACGACCGAATCTGACATCGGATTCTACGATTTGGAGCCTTCAGACGTCGATCTAGAGATTAGTGACCTTTATGAAGAGGGCTGGATAGCTATTCCAATTCACCATTAGGAACGGAAAAAAAAAAGAGTCCATGTACAACATCCGTTGGAGGGGAGGCGTCTGATTGAAACAACAGACTCATGGAGATTTGTCAGAGGCAGACCAAGTGATCTAACATGAACCTGTCCTTTTGCCCTCCACTATCGGGGAAAATGATGACTACCGCTTTTTGCACGCCTCTCAAAGTAATGCCTGAATGTTTGAGGTGCCTGGACTCATCAACAACAGAAAGGATTTTATGAATTTTATTGAAGACTTCAGCAACACCGACATGTTGGAGCACGCTGGAGAGAGCGATGTCCTTGACACTGTGTGGACAGTGTATTCCGTCACATCCACCAGCTTTTACATCAACACACTGACCGACTTCCCCTTCGGCTGCTGCGACTGCTCTACCCCGAACTTCGCCAAAGACTAAAAGACCATTTAACCTCCGGAAAAAGATGACCTCAATCACTCCCCTTACGAGGATAACTTGTGGTTCTCTAGGTGCGTGGTCTTGCAGAAAGGCGTGAATTGTCGTAGTCTCCCATCCTCGACTCACCAGCTGTTCCAGCAGTGGACTGATACCCACTGTTCCGGCAGTGGACTGATACCCACTGTTCCGGCAGTGGACTGATACCCACTGTTTCGGCAGTGGACTGATACCCACTGTTTCGGCAGTGGACTGATACCCACTGTTTCGGCAGTGGACTGATACCCACTGTTCCGGCAGTGGACTGATACCCACTGTTCCGGCAGTGGACTGATACCCACTGTTTAAGCAGTGGACTCATGCCCACTGTTCCAGCAGTGGACTGATACCCACTATTCCGGCAGTGGACTGATACCCACTGTTCCGGCAGTGGACTGATACCCACTGTTCTGGCAGTGGACTGATACCCACAATGCTGTCTCCCTTTTCCCGCGTTGCCATGTCCGACTTAGAAGGACTGGAGAAGCAATTTAATGTCAACGTAGATGTTTTTGAATACGATGAAAATCAGTCAACCTCTTCGCTGGTCCTTAATCGTTACAGCCACATAAAATACTCTAGAAGTACGACTGATGCCTTAGAATGTTCAAAATACGGAAAAGTTGTGGGAAAAAAAAAGAATAACAACCTCGTCGACATGAAAGTACCTGCACAGAGTCTGAGGTGAAATACGTACATCCTTGGGGTGTTTACCAGATCCCATCCACACCTTTGGAGTTTCTGTAAGAAAACGATCTAGACACCACTTACACCTACCTGTAAAAAGCCATCCACGATTTTGAAGCTTATTTCGATAATAACGACGTCTCTCAACCCAAACCTGCTGATCCTAAGACAACCAACATGTTTAGACACTGTTCCTACGTGGGTCAGTGTCTGTTCCAGTGTCTTTTTTCCCTTCCTCTCAGGATCACGTCTGCTTCGTCACATCCGGAAATTCTCAGCATCTCATCCACAGGAAGTTAGAATACCTGGAGTCTCTATCCGACCATTTTTTCCGTCTGCTAAGGGAAGAGTCTAGTGATGGCTACGCCCATCTTGCTGGCATGGAAGAATAAGACAAAAGAGAAGGTCTCAATCCCTTTCTCCCAAACGACTTAGAGAGATCATGGATTCTTATGCCGTGGTCGGATTCAATAACTCCAACTATGATTTGAACGTCGTAAAACCTTGTTTCTTCTAAATGGGTGGTCATTCACCAGCAAGAAGAAGAAGAAGAAGAAGAAGAAGAACAAGAACAAGAAGAACAAGAACAAGAAGAACAAGAAGAAGAAGAATCAACTTCATTCAAATTCCTCACACACACACACACACACACACACACAACACACACACACACACACACACACACACACACACACATTTCTGGAATACCTATGGATGTGAGTGACAGTTCTGATATTCATTGTAATATTATCATTATATTCCTTTCAGGTGTAAAACATTTACTCTGTGTTGGAGCGAGCCGTATATGAAAGATTTTCTTTGTAGCCTTCTGTGCTATTAAGAGATGTATGTAGCTTTGTGGATTCTGAGACATGAATTATTTGTGCTAACATCTACTCCTCCTTTCTATGCTTTGCATAGCCTCTAGTGGATAAATTTAACCATGATTTTTATATTTTAAGTGTGTATTTCATTTTATGTTTATCTTTGTTACCATCAATATAACTGGCAACAAATACTGTTCATGTACTTACTATAGGTAAAGGTTTTGCTAATAAAAAAAAAATTTCTAATATTTGCATATCAAAAGGGGCTGGGTGCTAATCGTGTCCCCTGGTACTCACCTTTTAATACAAAGAAAGGATAAGGATTTTTTGCACTCTTGGTAAATATATGCAGACGTTCCATCCGAACTAAAGTTTTCATTGATCCCCCCCCCCCCCCCCCCCCCCATCCCATTCTTGGCTGGCAGGACATTTAGATACTTCATCTTGGTCAAGTCATTCAAGTTTTTACAGAGTCCTTTGCTGTTCAGGTGGTCCTTCATAACCCGAAGCGGCAGTGTGTCTTGGAACAAAGATCGACCTACAGTCCCGTCTCTGTCGTACTCCACTTTGAAGAGATCCGGAGTTCTTTTGCAAAGTTTTGTCGCTGGACGCATCAAGGATGGGGGAATCCATTCATATCCGCTAGTCAGATCTGCACAAAATCGTGATGGGCATCACGTGCTTGTGCGGGAACCAGTTTTTTCTGCTCTTTGAAAAATCACTGAATTCTTGTCGGAAGACATCTTCAAAAGACTCCCCAGACTGGGCCATATCCAGAGAAACTGTATCAGTCTAACAGAGCTGGTAGTCGTCATTTGAAGTGAACTTGCTCATAAATTCAAATACGAATTGATGGTAGTGATTGAAGTGAACTTGTCTATGTAGTCAAAATGGAATTGCAGCAGTCTTAACTTTGCGTACTGGTACACGAAGAATCTTGTTTGATTGGATAAATTCCATAGGAGCTTGCATTTGGCTATCTCCAGTTCATTGAGATCCTTTTTTGAGTGGCGTCAATTTTTTCATTACAAAGAAGTGTGTGTGTGTGTGTGTGTGTGTGTGTGTGTGTGTGTGTG
>JADBJO010000203.1:562500-570000 GCA_016801955.1 Conus betulinus
AACGTCGTGTGCCCTGCTGTGTGTTTATGACGAATGAACATACCCAAAAGGGAAGGTATATAATACGATATGCTTAGAAGTATTTTTACATGCATGATCGCTTATTTTATTCTGAGCATGCTCCGTTTTGGAGAATTTGTGCGAAAGAAAGTGACTAGGTAATTTGCGAGTTAATGATGAGTGTGACTTGAATTTAAGAACATTGCATGGCATGATAGTTGATTTTATCTTGGCCCAGGGTCCACATGTACAACTGTCAGGACAGGAGTTCGTAACAGACATGTCATTATGTCAGCAAATGAACATGCACGCGTACTTTCACTTTTCATGCCCAAGCAAACACGCGCACAGCCACAAACACAAGATATGTTTGCTGATCATTTTGGGGGTAAGGCTGGCTGCATTTTTTTTTTTCATAATCTGTATCTCCAGCACAAAAGTGGAAGCAGGAGGGGTAAGTCACACGAGTTTGACGACCACTTGAGTGTGACTGAAGGACATTGTGAGTGTGTTTTTCCTTTCATTTTTCTTTTGCTCATGAGTTGGTCCCCTCTCCCCTTGGCAATTTTCCAAAAGCCGATGACAAAGAGTTTGATGCTTGTCAAGATTTTTCCACCCCTATGCGGTTTTTTTTTAGAAAAAAAGTTGGTATAATGCTGATTCTTCTTTGATGGTGGAAGGTGATTGTTCTTTGACAGTGGAATCAGTGACTATGATTTCATACCCTTCACCCCTACCCCCCCGTCCGACTGTTTTCCAAATGCTGATGGTAAAAGGCGTGATGATAATTGATTCTTTCATTGTATATTCCAGGGCATCTGGGAGTCATGACCTGGATGCGGCCCGGCCCCCTTTGAGTATAAGGGAGTTCAGGGCTGAAACACTTGTCTGAGGGCGGTTTCTTCTTTGAAGACCTTCTGCTGTGAAGCTGTCCCTAGAGTTTCATCCTACTTTATCAGAAAAAAGGTGGGACGATGCTGATTGTTCTTTGATGGTCGAATCAGTTGTTATAAATTCTTATCATTCACCTGAAAATGTTTTCAGTTTCAAAAGCTTGAAAAAGCTTATGATTGAACATTGTGTTGTGCTCCTCTTGCAGGGTTATAGAAGGCATCCAGAAATATGGATGGGATCCGAGCATTTGCTGTCCTGAAAGAACTCATTAGTTAGGAAGAAATCAGCAATCTCATGATTTAGCACCACTGGTTCATATCCACTAATAGTGATGTTCTCAGGTGACTGACATGTCCCCATATGAAAATGCCCAATTACAGAATAGAATACTTCATTTTTTTATGTTTGATTCATGACCTTTCCATTTTTTTTTTTGCCAGTGTCATTTATTTATATGTTTACATGACACTGGCTTTGTTGATGTTTTTTGTTTGTTGTTTTTTCTTTTTTTGTTTGAATATTTGTCTGTTTTGTTTTTTTTTACTGAGTTTTGTGGGCAGTCATACTTGAAATATTTTGAACAGTATTTATTTTCTGCTCACACGCACTTTTAGGAACAGATATACAAGCTCTCTCTCTCTCTCTCTCTCTCTCTCTCTCTCTCTCTCTCTCTCACTCACACACACACACACACACACACACACACACACACACACACACACACACACACACACACACACACACACACACATACACACACACGCAACACACATCTCCTTTTTGTCTGATGCTGAACAAAATTTTTTTTCATACCACTTTTAACCCTTGCTTCCTTCATATCTGGTAGGAGAGAGTTCTTTCCATCAAATATTAGACATCATTGATTGAAATCAAATGGCACTGATTATCTAAGCTTTTATTATGTTCCCTTTGATTTTGCGGGCATTATGGATTGTCCTAAATTGACTTCGATATATCATATGGAATGGGGGGACTAAAAGAAATTTGTTGTCTTCTATGAAAGCTGAGTCATGATTTACTTTGACTGTTTGACTTTTTCATTTTGTTTGTTTCTTTGTTTCATGGATAAGCTATAGAACTATCCTGTTGTGGACAGAGTATATGAACAGGGAAAGAAAACGCTGGTTGCTGCTTCACCCGCCCTTCATCTAAATATTGGAAGGAAAGAAGCCCAGTGGCTGGGGACTGAGGTGGTGGGAGTGGATTAAGGGTGGGGGGTAGATGGAAATGATAAGATTAAACATTTTAACAAAGTTTATGATTACTCATGCACCCAAAGTACAATGTGTGGCGATAATACAGAGGGACACACAAATGCAAATATACATGTGCACACGTGCGATCATATACGCACACAAACACACACACACACACACACACACACACACACACACACAGATTCAAATTTCCCATCCAGCAACACACTTTTGTTGAGTTCAACACCACCTATAAAACTATTTCTGTATGTCGAACATGAGGTCAGTCTGGTCAGTGAAACTGCCAATGATGCAATGTATTTATTTCAGATCTCTTGTGAACGAACTGACAAACATTTGCTTTGGAGTCATTTTCAAACATTTTTTATTGCTGACTTTACCTAAGTCTTGGAGTTATCGAGATAAACTGCAGAAGTGAGGCTTACCTGCTGTTTGTAGGTTTCCAGGCAATCTGGGGGACCACCTGATCTTACATACCCTCTTCCATTCCCCCCACCCCCCTGTTTCTTTGTGTATGATTGCATGCAGTCACTCAGTATGAATAAGAGAGACCTAATGAGCAGAGTCTTTGAAAACAGTTCTTTGCATTGTAACTCAAGCTGTTTTAATGCTACTTTCATGAAACTTCTTTACTTTGTCAACAAAGCATCATATATGATGTACGCTGAAAACGTTTTGTGGACATAAGCAAATAAGTAAACAAGCAGTCTCAGCGTGTCATGAGAATGAGCACACCCATACTCAAAGAACAGACTGCAAGCACTGTACGTCATGGATGTGGGATCTCTCATGCTTCTTTTAAATAGACAGGGAGCCCTGATATGGCCCTTTGCAGTCGGCTGGGCTATAAGCAACATTACCTTACCAAAGAGACAGGGCCTCTCCAGTGTGTGTGTGCCAAATATGACAGATAAAAGTCTCAGTATGTCAAAAAGAACACGCCATACACAATGTACATCATGGTTATGCGGCCACCGTGTGTGTGTGCGTGTGTGTGTGTGTGTGTGTGTGTGTGTGTGTGTGTGTGTGTGTGTGTGTGTGTGTGCTACATATGATAGGAATGGCATGGTTGTCTCTGGTATTCTGGTTAGAAAGTCATTCTTTTATCACACAATTGGTGCCAGACCTCCAACCTCTTTTGCATCACCTTGTCTGGTGAGGCTCACTCTCCAAATAAGCAGCGTTTTACAAGTTCTTTTGAACATCATATCTTTAATGTAAGTTACGTAAGAAAATAAGATTAACTACGTAAAAATGAAGGAATCGATATGTGTAAAATACATTGGTTTTCCATATGGATAGAAAGGGTTTGAGAACAGTTGCTCTAATTTCATTATTTCTAGGTTGGATAAGCATATCTTGTTGACAGAAAAAAAAAAGGCATCATGAAATCCTGATGTTAGATAGACGATGTTTTCGATCCCGGTGAGTTTGGAATAAAGATAACGAAAAAATCTGACCCAGGCAAGCCTGAATTTTCTAATCTTGCCAAGATCTGGGCCAAAGGAAATTATGCCAGTTGATTGTATCTGAACTGTGTTCGGCAGTGTGTGTGTGTGTGTGTGTGTGTGTGTGTGTGTGTGTGTGTGTGTGTGTGTGTGTGTGTGTGTGTGTGTGTGTGTGTGTGTGTGTGTGTGTTTCGTGCATACCAGCACTCATGCATTCAGTTTTGAAAAAAAAAAGATGGGGAGGGGAGGGGGGGGGGGGGGGGTGGGGGGTGGGGTGGGGTGGGAGAGGACAGGGGGAGGGGGGATGAGGGAGAGGAAGTATGTCTGTAATGAGTCATTAGTTTATGTAGCTCTTGTCATGTTGTGCTATAAAGGGGGCTTTCATTTGTGTGCATATTGTTACCTGTTGAAAATTGTGGCAGCATCTGCAGCAAAACTAGAAGAGATGTTTATAAGTGACAGCTGAGTCATGTGCACATATATACTTCTGTTTCAAATATTGTCTTTGTGTGTTAGAAATGAAATACAGCACATCTGGGATCCAACAAGAAAAAGTGTTTTTAGTTCAAAAGATAATTCTTTTCATTTGGAAACTGAGACTAAAAAACTTAACTCTGCCCATCTATCCGTCATTCTCTTCATCTGTCCACAGGCCTGTCTGTTCAAATCTATCTGACAGTTTACGTACCAGTCTACCCATGTATGCATGTATCTACGTACATCAGTCAGTCTATCTGTCAAGAGAGAGAAAGAGAGAAGAAACCCAAGCCAACAAGAAGTCTCTTCTCTTCATTTCCAGACATTGTAGTTGAAGTTGCCTCCCCTTTTTATGGGTTAAAAAAGAATTTGTCAAATTTGAGATGACATTGAAGTTGATCAATGACCCAGAGAAAGAAACAGTTAATTCCATCATTACAAATAACTTGAATATTCACTCATGATTATGTTACACACACACACACACACGCACGCTCACACATACACGCTCCTACACAGACACACACACACACACTACTGTTTCAGAATAATTTGCTACTGTGAACAGTGACTGGACACACTATGTGGCAGATGTAAAATGTCAATATGGCAGTAATTTCCAATGTATTTCATGCTGTGTATGAGCATACAGTCAGAAGTACTTTTGTTTCATGTTTGACTTTAAAAAAGCTTAAATAAATGTCAGCAAATTGCAAAAAAAAAAAACCCCAAAAACAACAACAACAACAAAAAAACGTGAACAAATGAATCACAAGACAAAACACAACATGTTTCGACCTCTTAGGTCTTCTTCAAGTTTATAAGGCTGTGCCAGTCTTGAATACAAGTTAATTTATATTTGTTTATTTCACCAGTTCTTGTTGCTGTGTAGATGTGTTCAGTACAGGGTATATGGACTAGCTTGGAGCATCCTTTTTAGGGGATGTTTCCTTGTTTGTTCTGTGTGCTCTGTGCTGTCATGTCTGCTAGGCGATTCGGTGTTGTAAGCAGCATTCCTTTGGAGTTAGGTTTTCTTGTGGGAGCAAGAGTTACCCTACTGTTTATTGTTTATTGTTTACTGTTCCCTGCCAATATTTTGGCTTATTATTATCCTCCCTCTGGGTAAATGACACAGGGCATGAGCCACATCAGTAAAATGACAAGAGATTGAATTTAACTATTGCACACACACACACACACACACACACACACACACACACACACACACACACACACACATATATATATATATATATATATATATATATATATATATATATGTAGTGTGTGTGTGTATGTGTGTTCATGATTTAGCATCACCTACAGAGCATGTAAAATTAGCACCAATGGTGCTTGGAAAATACCACCCCAATTTTTACATCTGTTTCCCCCCCCATACACCCTCTTTTTTCAGAGCAGGTACAATTAGTGCAGATCTTGAAAGAAGGGATTGGTGCTGAAAACATTTGTCAGTGAAAAAAAAAGAAAAAAAAGACACTCTGTTGAGGAACATGGGGTGTTTTTATCTGTGTGTGAACTTTCTAAGGATTCAGGAGGGGTGGGCGTGGGTGGAGGGTTGATGACGGGGGGGGGGGGGGGGGGGGGGGGGGGGGGGGGAGGGGGGGGGGGAGGGTGCTTAAGTACTTTCTGTTTAGCTCCACCATCTTAAATGCTAGTCAGTGAATTTAACACCATTAAACACCATAAATGCCCAATTTAATCATCTGTAAAGACATGAATGGTACTAAATCAGGAGTGTATGGGGCAGGAATACTTATTTCTCTTGCTCACCATCACCGTCTTTGACACATAGTAGATCTAACCTCAACAGCAGAGCGAAATTTGTGTTCATACAAGTCAATGATAACAAGTCAGTATTCCTGCTTGGCATCCTGGTTCTGGCTCTGAGTCTGAAAGTGAGGGGGTTAGGAATAGGCTTGATAGGTGGGTGCTGTGTAATGAGATTGTTGAGAAGTCAGCACTGGAGAAAGAACCATCATGAGCCTTCATTTGCAGTTAGTGAGGAGGACTCAAGTACCTCTGCATCATCATGTCACAGGATCTGAGATGGGACGTTCCCACAAACAGAGCCACTAAGACTTGACATTCATTTCTCTGCCGTCATCTGAAGGCTGCTTAGCATTGGTACTGTTCATGATTCTTGTATATGGTGTGTCTGAAACGATTGTCTGTGACTGTATGATATTTGCACGTGATGCAAAAAGATGTAAGGTCATGTTAATATCAAATATTAGTTTGTTACCCCCACCCCCATCTTCCCTTCTGCCTCCCACCTTTGTCCCCCACCAAACCCTAATCCTTCTGCCTTCTGTTCTCCCCCCCCCCCATCTCTCTCTCTCTCTCTTGTTCACCCTTCCACCGTCTCCCTCCTTTCACTTCCCCATGCCCTTTATCACCCCCCCCCCCCCCCCCCCCCCCTTTCCATGTCCTCCCGTTCTTCCCATCTCCATCCTGTTGTTCTTCCTGTCCCAGGTAGATATACAGTATTCCAGTTGATCCCATGCCAGTTGCTCTTCATAAAGATGAAAGGAGGGGGGGAGGGGGGAGAAGGGTTGGGTCATGTAAATGATGACATCAGAGTCATAATGCAAAAACACTGAAGTGAGTGTGTGTGTGTGTGTGTGTGTGTGTGTGTGTGTGTGTGTGTGTGTGTGTGTGTGTGTGTGTGCTTTTACATGTTTATGCCATGTAAATGTGTATGTTTCTCTGTGTGTGTGTGTGTGTGTGTGTGTGCGCAGGCGTGCGCATGGGGGTGTGTGCGTGCAAATCGCACGCACGGGTGTGTGTGTCTGCGTGTGTATGCGTATTGTATATGTGTGTGAGTGTGTGTGTGTATGTGTGTGTGTGTGTGTGTGTGTGTGTGTGTGTGGATCAGATAGCAGTGGGGAAGGGAGAGGTGGGACAATGTGGGGGGGGGGGGGGAGGGCAAGGCAGGGATAGATAACGTATGAGGAGGCTTTGTTTACTAGCTGAATTAAGATTAAAGGAAAAAAAAAAAAGGTTACAACTTCTCGTAAGGTCATTTCATTTGTATTCACAATAATACCACTGTAAACCCCACAGGAATCATGTGTAAGGCACTGTTTAGTGTCTTCTCCATGGAGATAGACTGTTTTCACCTGTGTCTGATGATCTGCTTTTCTATGGCAAGGTAAGGCAAAACTCTATGGAACCAGATTGCATGGGATTCAGTGGAAAGACAGAATGTGACACACAAGGACAGATTAGTTGAATTTGGTGCCGATCAGATCAAAGAATGGTTGTGGGATCTGTTTGACTTTCGGTGGAGCTGGTGGGGGTCTACATTCTCCCTCATGCCCTTCTGGTCATTTTTCTTCTTGTAGTTTCTGTGAATGAGAGGACAGCTGACTGACAGAAATTTGATAAACAGTTCATTCAGTGACCTTGAATTCTTTCAGTAT
>JADBJO010000203.1:575000-635000 GCA_016801955.1 Conus betulinus
ACCACCAATTTGTGTTACTTCTGTGTTCATTGGTTTGTTGTTTAGTCTGCTCATAAGGGTGTGTGCGTGCATGCAGATGTGAATAGTTGTTGTATGTGTAAAAAGAACGCACTTTCCAGGTTTTTGACATGTTGGTAAACTCACTTTTAAGATTGGTAATGTACTCATGTGCGCACACACACATTCACACATACACACACACACACACACCTCCAGACACACACACACACTTACACACGCACACACACACACACACACACACACACACACACACACACACACACACACACACACACACAGCACACACACACACACACACACACACACACATACATACATACACACACACACACATACACTCATGCAAGCACACATGCATGTACGCACACACGCATGCACACTCTGGCACACACACACACACATTCACACACATGCACGCAGCATGCACGCATGCACGCGCGTGAAGAAGAAACGGAGAGAATGACAATGTCAAATTCATGATTTTCAATGATAGTAGATGAAACTGTTGTCATTAGCAAAGATATTTGTATAACAGTTATGATAAAAAAAGATCAAACGAAAATAACGAGGAAGTTGAAG
This sequence comes from Conus betulinus, assembly GCA_016801955.1. Taxonomy (NCBI): domain Eukaryota; kingdom Metazoa; phylum Mollusca; class Gastropoda; order Neogastropoda; family Conidae; genus Conus; species Conus betulinus. The sequence goes on from JADBJO010000203.1 coordinate 575,601, forward strand.
ATAACTGGAGATTATCACAAGGATGTGGTCGGATAGAGGTATGTATGTGGAGGATGAGTCTGTGCACACACCCCAAACTTCAGCTACATGTGACCCTCCAAGACATACTCAGAAGGGAGAGTGGAGTGGAAATACTTTCAGCCACATGTGGGCTGGCACATGTATTATTAAACATAGTACTGTCTGGTAGGTTTTATTTTATTTTGCCATTATTCCTTGTAAGCTGATCAGCGTGATGTGTACATGTGGTTGCACACACGTATTAAACTTCAACTTCTGGGTAATTTATGTTTAATTTTTGAAATTCTTCCTATTCCGCTGATCAGCCAGATGTATACATTGCAGATTGAAGCTTCGAGTTTGAGGGTCACGGGTGACTTCTATCATAATCAGTTGCTCAGAACAAAACACACAAAAAAACAAAAAAGAAAACAAAAACAAAAGAAAAAACACATGCAAAAAGACAGGCCATTATGTGAACTATTGCCCTTTCTCTGCAAGCTTGGCCAGCATTGACAGGGCCAAGTTTCTTGTCTCCCTAGAACAAAGATCATCAGACTTAGTTTTGATCGGCAGTTCTGTGGGGAAATTTGCCTGAAGGCGTGAAGGGATGTATAGAATAGGTAAGCACAGCCTTGTGATGTCAGAGTGCCGGGAGCCTGAGTGCTGGGAGCCGGGTATTTTAGGATGGCTGCACCTGCCATCGTCAAAGCATCTTTGATTGAATGAGGAACTGCACGTCTCCTTTCACAGGTGGAAAGGGTTTTATGCACAGCCAGTAATCAGTGCTTTCCTAATCCTAGTCCTAAGATTGACTGTCTTTTCTTCTTCCTTCTTTCTCTTTTTTTTTTCCGTTTCTTCAAAATGAAAGTGGTGAACCACACATAATCTTGTTTTCAAAGGCAGGAATTTCCTGTGGTTTGGAAATGAACCCAAGATGTAGTGTGTATGCAAGCACACACTTTTGATGATAAAGTTTGACATTGTCAGTGTTCCGTTTATGCAGAATGTGTTCTCTCTGGTCCGACAGCAAAGCAAGCATCACAACATTTGTCATGGTTAGTTTCAGTAAGCCAGTCTGTTCTACGTCTAACCTTTGTGCTTGTACACATTGACAGTATCTGTATCCCCTCATGTCACATTGCAGGAGAACTGACGGTCTGTATTGGATACACCGTTAACAGTAGGGAGCAGCCAGTTACCGACACTGCTGAAGTCATGCAGAGGTTTTGAGCATGAAGTTGGGTTGTCATGCAAGAGCTTTGGAGATGGGCAGGCAGATTTTTCGGTTTTTGCTGAAGCAGCAGCACAAAGTGATTGTCAGTGTTGTGAAGTCACAGGACACACTGTGTGCATCATTGCACGTGTGTGTGTGTGTGTGTGTGTCTGTGTGTGTGTGTGTGTGTGTGTGTGTGTGTGTGTGTGTGTGCGAGTGTGTGTGTGTGTGTGTGTGTGTGTGTGTGTGTGTGTGTGTGTGTGTGTGTGTGTGTGTGTGTGTGTGTGTGTGAGAGAGAGAGAGAGAGAGAGAGAGAGAGAGAGAGAGAGCATGTGCATGTGCATGAGCAAGTGTACTTGTGTGTGCGTGTGAGTGTGTGTGTGTGTGTGTGTGTGTGTGTGTGTGTGTGTGTGTGTGTGTGTGTGTGTTTCCCCCTTCCAAAGCTCCTTCTTTTTCACCCTGATACCTATATCTTACCCTGCAGATTACCCATACATGAAAATTTCTTTGAAAATGTGTTAAAGCTTGTGATGAATATCGGTATAATTTGGTTCACACTGTTCTGTCTCTGTCTCTGTGTGTCTCTGTGTCAAGTTCTCTCTGTCTATGTCTGTCTGTCTGTCTGTCTCCCCTCCCCACCCCACCCCCCCTCCATCTGTGTGTGTGTATGTGTAGTGTGCATGGATGTGCACATATGTGCATGAGTGCATACATGTGTGCATGTGCGCGTATGTGTGTATGTGAGTGGGTGAGTGAGTAAAGCAAGAGGAGCATGCACACTTCCATTCTGTTTCAAAAAAGTCGCAGCATCCTGAACCAACCCCCCCCCCCTACACACACACACTCTTTGCGTTCTCTCTGTCTGCGTCCATAAATGTGTGTCTGATGTTTTTTTATGTTGTGTGTGTGTGTGTGTGTGTGTGTGTGTGTGTGTGTGTGTGTGTGTGTGTGTGTGTGTGTGTGTGTGTGCCCATCAATGTGTGCCTGATGTTTTTATGTTTGTGGCATGTATGTGTGTGTGTGTGTGTGTGTGTGTGAGAATTGAAAGTGTGCGCTTCGGCTTTCGTAAAACATCAGGTAATATGAAAACTACTGAAGTCCATCATAAACTGGCCACAGTACACTCCACCACAACTCTCCTGTTTCTCTTTCTCTGTCTCTCTGTCACTAGTGTCACTGTGTGTGTGTGTGTGTATGTGTGTGTATGTGTGTGTGTGTGCGTGTGTGTGCGCGCGTGCATGCGTATGTGCGTGCGTGTGTGTGTGCGTATGTGCCTGAGTGTGTGTGTGTGTGTGTGTGTGTGTGTGTGTGTGTGTGTGTGTGTGTGCCTTTATGAATGGCAGTTTAGCTCTACTGTGTATCTGAAGAAGTGGAAAAAAAACAAGCACAAGAAACAAACAAAAATGATTCATCAAATCATTCCTGGTTTTAGACCTGTTGTGCTGTGCTGTGCAATATATGAGGCACTGCGCATTGTAGTAACCGAGATGAAGAATAAAGGAAACGGTTTCATAAACTAACGAACAAAATTAAATGATCACATGCAAAATGAAACGAATACGCAAGACAAAAGGAGATAAAACCATCCAACATGTAAATTAAACAAGATGACTAATCAGTTAACCAGATTTACAAGTGGCATTAAATCATGATTTTTTTTTTTTACAAAATGCGCAGTCAGAAACAAAGGTTTAACCTCTTCATAGCGAAGGGAATATGCAAGGAATAATAATTTCGTTTTCACTAAGTTCTTTGTGATTGTGATAAATCAGGTAATTGCTTAGACCATTTTTATAAACCATACAGAGTTTTTGTTCTGAATCTAAACTACATTTAAGATGCAAAGAAAATTCAGTTTGGCCACCAGTTTGTGATGTGTACATTAATAGAAATGAAAAAAAGATGCGAAGTTTGCAAGCGGAAGTCTGACTCAGTCTAAAATGCAGCACAAAACATTGCCTTGGCTCTGAAATACAGGAACTTTAACCACACAGCGTTCTGCCTCACTGCCAATAAATGAGGTTGGTATGTCACGGTCTGTTGCACTTCTCCTCACCGCCATCTTGAAGTGTGCAGAAATCACTAAACTTCACTTTCAGTCTGAAACAAGGAAACGCATTCATTTCAGTAAACTGGGGTGTGAGCAAGCACTGTCTGAAAGTAAAGGAGTATGACCATGCTTTACTTTAGGTGTAAAATGCAGCTGCATTCCTCAAACTGTTGAACCAAGAAAGTGGGTCATTCTTACTTCATGCGTCACTCAGGGTAAGATACACACCCTGCCATTTTTAACCCCAGCTCAGGGTTGGGGTCAGGCAATGAAGGGGTTAAGCAAGAAACAAAGTAAAACAATTTTGTTTCGATTTCAGTTCATTTATTTATAGATATTTTTTTTCATTTGGTCTTTTATTGAAGGGAGGTGGACCTGTCTCCTGCTTTTGGAATTTTTTTTTTGATGTACTTCGCTTGCTTTGCTTAAACAAACTTATAAATCATTTTGTTTAGAACCTGATATGTGGATGACATACTTTAAGCACTTTTTTTTTATTTAGCTGCTATTTAGTTTACTTATTTGCTGCTTGTCATGGTGTGTGTGTGTGTGCGTGTGTGTGTGTGTGTGTGTGTTTGAGTGCATGCATGTGTGCGTGCATGTATAACCGAACTGGTTGCGAGTGTTCGGTTCACAGTGCATGCACATTCAGTTGCAGCTTTGTTAACTGAATCTGCTGCATTTTTAAATCCCTTCTGATGGCATCATTTTTTTTTTCTACAATATTCTGTTGCTCACATATGGCACAACTAGTCTGGAATAATTTTTTGGTCTGTTGTAGACCCGAATGCTTTTTTTTTTTCTATGCAGTGCTGGGCTGGCTTGCTTTGTGAACTGGCCTGTCTTACTTCTTACCCAAGTTCTCCCCTGACCCATTCAGTTGTGCAGCTGTCTCTTTGAGCAGTTTGGAATTTGTTTCAGACTGGTCACCTTTTGTGTCCTGATGCTGGGTGTCTTTTCCTCCTGCATCTTCCAGTTCCTCTACTTTTCTCACCTCTTAGTCCTTGCCCATGTTCTGACCTTGATGATTGGCGACAACTTGGGCTTACTTTGTAGGATGGGGTGGGGGATAGGGAGTATCTGTGTCATCATCATTGTCGTCAAAATTTCTTGCAGTCCCGCTAGCACTGCAGAGTGCTTGTTTCACTTGAATTGAATTCTTCATTGGTTCTGGGACTGGAGAGGGGATTGTTAATGTCAGTCGGTTCTGATTACTCACTAGCCTGGCTTCTGAAAGGACCAAGACTGCTTAGAAAATGGCTTCTGAGAGAGCTGAGCAGTAGGTGTCTAGTCTACTGAATAAAGAAGACCGGTCAATCTGAAAGTTGACACATAATTATTAATTAATTCACAAATCACAGACTAAAAGAATCTGTAAGGTTAAGCAATTAATGACTTGGTAGCAAAAATAAAATTTGCTCCCTTTGACTGAAAATGTAGGCAAAGTTTACATTATTTTTAACTTTTGAATGATTACTACTTCACATACATTTACATGTCTGTCAGGAAGTGTGGCCTCAACTAGTGTACACTTGCGATTATTCTCCATATATATGCCAGATCCATCAGCAGTGGAGGAGTGATTGTCATGACGTATAATTTTTTTTTTCTTTTTTTTCATTTTCTGTCATAGATATCGAACTCAGATTAAGGTCACACTCTGATTAACCCTGGATCTTCTTTATTGTTTTAACTGTCACGCAAATAATTTCATGGAATTTTCAGTCTGACATGTGGGACAACGTGGCACTCGGTGGGCCTGATTGGTCGCATGCGGTCGACACGCACTGAGATTGAGCTGCTGGACTACAGTGTCTCCCTCTACAAACAGTGGGAGGCAGAAGGGGACGGACTAGGTGAGATGACAGGACAGGGCTCTGCCACATACTGCAAGAGTCTTGGTGCAGTTGTGGTGATTGGGACAGAGGAGAGGGGCAGTTTTCTGCTGCTGGGAAAGGAAATTGAGTGAAGGGCAGTTGTTAGTTGGGGGATTGGTGGTTCTGTGGAAAGGGAAGAACAGGATTTGTCCGCAGGAAGAAGGGGGGGGGGGGGGGGGGGGGGGGGGGTTGGCTGTTGGTTGGGAAATTCAAGTATGTGTGCTTACAGTCCATCAGTGCGTGGAGGAATTAGATGATATCTGTCTATCAAAGTCATGGTCTTTTGATCTTACAAACACATTAAGTTTTTATAAATGATTTTTAAAAAAATCAAAGTCATGGTCTTTTGATCTTATGAACATGTGTCAGTTTTAGATCCTTCAGTTTGTTTTGCTGCTTCTCTAAAGATGAATTGTCCTCATTTTGTTGCCTTGTTTATGGGAAGAGAAACCTCTGGGCTCTCTCAAAACAAAACAGAGAGAAAAGTACACTTTTTTCAGTCTACAGGAAACAACTTTTGTTATTTGAATGGTCAAGGTGATGGTTTGTGTAGTTTCCCTTTAACTGAAGTCTGGCATGCGCATAAGAAGCGGTCGTGCTTTCTGCTAAAGGTGTAACTTTGGTGCATCACAGTGTGTCAGTGGATGTGCGCAGTTTGAACTTGCGCACATTGCCATGGAGTTAAGCACTTTGCTGGGATGCAGACTGAATGAGAATCCTGCTGTGCACTTTTTAGCAAACGTTTTTAAACAATGAAGTTGTGGTTTTCCATTGAAGATCCAGACTCTGTAGAAAGATTATGAGTGACTACCTCAATCCAGGAGGGGTTTTTTTTTTCACCCATATCTGTGGTCGGTTTGTATGTCTGCAGGTTATGAAGTAGTTTTAAGAAACTTGGTGGAAATATAGAATGTGGTTTAAGGGCAAACTCAGTTACATGTGTCACAGAGGTTGGGAGGTTGTTGGTTTGATTCTCATCAGCGCCATTTATTTGTGGGATTTTTCTGCCCCAGTCAGCTCCTAACCAGAGTTGAATTTGCAATAGGCTCAGTTGGGAGGACTGGGACCACACAGTAGAGTTTCATTCATTTAATGGATGCATCTCCTTGAGTGTTGCTCTATTTTCCTGCCTAACACTGCAGGTGTCTGTACCTCTCAGGCTTGGTTGACGCTGGGATATATGATGAAAGTAAGCCTGGAGGACAGCCCTGCCATGCAGTCTGAGACCAGAGCGGAAAGCTGGGGACCTTCATGCCCTGCTGTCAAGGTGACCTCAATTTTGGTTGCCTCTCCATGTCTTATGATATTGATTTGATTCTGTCGGAGTCATCCTGTTGGCAATTTCATGGGGACTGCTGTTGGACAGACATGGCTGTGCTCTTTAGAGAGAGAGAGCTAACTCACTCTGGCTCTTGCAACAAAGTGATAATTTGTTATTGTCGTCAGAAGGGGGGCATAGTTGGTGGTGTCCTGCGTATGTAGGATCAAAACAGGCACCACAGAACACCACTGCAGTGACTGGGCAGCAGTGCAGTGTCTTTTGTGGTGAGTGGCCTCATGATGACTTGACATTGACTGCTCCCTTTAAACTGCTGGCATCAAGCTGCTGTTGCGGGCCAGGCTGTGGCTGTGGATGAGGGCTCAGAATGAGCCATATGGGTTCAGTGCTGCTGAGAAGATGGGACATAAAATACAAAAGAAGAAGAAGAACAACAACAACAAAAAAGACAACAACAACAACAAACAATAACAATAACAACAAGGACAATATTGATTATACATATATTTAGGTGCAGATCAGAGATTGAAGATCCAGGATATGTTCATCAATGTTAAGCAAAAGTGACCCAAGCAATTCTATCGAAATTTGTCAGAAAGGTAGAATGTGGGCCAAGGACAAACCTATTAAGTTTTAGTAAGGATCTGGATTGAAGGGCAGATCCAGGATCTGTTCAACTGTGGTAGAGGTCTGCACTCTCCTTCGTTCCCTTCTAGTCATTAGTTTAGCATACACATGATTGTACAGCTTATTGTACACATGATTGTATAGTTTATTATACACATGATAGAATACTTTATTATACGCATGATTTGTATAGTTTATTATACACGCGATTATTGATGTTAGCGCTGTTTCATATGATTTGTTGAATGTTCAGGCTGGAAAGAGTGTGGGAGTTTGAACGTTGCTCGCACCCTGGATCGTATGATAGCACTGAAGAGGCAACATGCCTTAGGCAAGTGAGTACTTGAGTGCATGTTTGTGCTGATATCATGTATGTGTGTCTAAAGCATGAACATGCGTGTACGTGTATAAATGTCTCATTGTATGCGTTCACACACATCTTGGTATGTACGTGTACAAATTATCATAGGTTTCATACCATGAGGTTGTTCAAGGTAAGCTGGATCCTCGAAATCAAGTCGTCCGGTAATTACAGACAGCGATGAGATCACCCACAGCTAATTTCTGCCCGAGAGGTGACATCATGCCTTGGGAAGTGGTTTGGACCATGCTAAATTAAGCAGTCTTGTCCTGTTGTGAACTTTTCCGTTCTGTCTGGGAGGGGGGAAAAAGCTGTTTGCAAGGCAGATGAAAGGTCAAGAAGACTAGCCTGGAAGATTTGGCACTTTTATCCGTGACTGCACCATCAGAACATCTCTTCACAGTAATTCATAGGTTGCCCTTTAACAATATACAGTATACATGAAGAACAACACTGATGATTCTCCAACTTCCATTTCTTTTTTTCCCATCCCCCCCCCCCCCCCCTTTTTTTTTTTTTAAACTTAAATTGAAACTTACTCACCATGCGAAATCTGTATTGTCAGATACTGATAGACATTATTTTGCTTTTTGCCGATTTTAATAATTTTTCGTTTGATACAATGTGTCAAAAAAAAAAACAACAACACCTGAGAGTAATTTAAAACTTGATGTTCAAGAAATTAATTGGTTGTCAGAAAAATGCGTGAACAGTGAACACCTTGCACAGAAGTTTAAAATCTTATTATGTCCATGATATTTGTTATCTTTAATATACAAGTTTCGACTGAATTCGTGGAAAACCAAATGTTCCCAAAATGTAGCATGTGATTGTTCAAATCTTCTGTCACTGGACTGTATTCTTTTTCATTGTTCAATATTAACTTCATTGTGTAAAGAATCAAACGTGGATTGTGACTGTACATGATTTTATGAAAACAATAACCCCCACATACCAGAAATTGTGCACATAGCAAAACTGCTTTCCGTGCATCAAATTAAGAGATTTTTGTAAATGCTCCCTTTCCCCTTTCTCCTTTTTTTTTTTTTTTTTTAAGTTTAATATCACCAAGTGTGAACAAACTCTAAATAAAATCACTCACTCACTCACTCTCACAATGTGTCCAGGTCTTTTTCGTGTGCTGATGCTTGGTGCACTGATGCTTTCTTACTGTCGTGTGTTCCTTCTACCTGGAATAAACAATTGAAACAAAGAATACAGGTTACATTTTTCATGAAGTAGTGTACAATGTTACACTGGCATATGTTGTTTCATATTTAGGTTTTTTGAGGGATGTCTGCACAGGTTGCATGGAATCAGCAGGTGTCAACAGTTGAAACGTTTTAAAGACTGAGTTATATATAACCCTAACAGCCTGGCTCTGCTAGAATGAGTTAATCATGCAGACATGAATGTTTGTTTGTTTTACAAAGAAAAGATACATGACATGTCTTTGTAAACTGTTATTGTGAAATTCTAGATTATAAACTAAGACATGCCTGATCATGTTGATAAACTAACAAGAACTAAACTTAGGAAAACAACAACTTCTTGTTGAATGTATTTATTGTAACTAAATGTTGAGGCAGGTTTCATTATAAAAAAACAAACAAACAAACAAAAAAACACACAAGAGAGCTGAGGCCTGCAAGGTCTGTAATGTGTGTGACATCCACATGTACTATTGTAAAGACAAGATAGAAAAAAAAAAAACCACAAGAGAGCTGAGGCCAGCAAGGTCTGTAATGTGTGTGACATCCACATGTACTATTGTAAAGACCGGACAAAAAAAAAAAAAAAACAAACAACTCAAGAGAGCTGAGGCCTGCAAGGTCTGTAATGTGTGTGACATCCACATGTACTATCGTAAAGACAAGATAGAAAAAAAGAAACAGGTTAAAAGTGGTATACAAAAACAGTATATAGATGGGGACACTCACAAATGAAAGGCTTATAAAAGACACGAGTTTGAATGTTTGAATATTGTGACCTTGACCACTTCCTTCTGACCTTGACTTATAAGTATTGCTTATATTCTGACTGCAGCAATGATTGTATTCAATTTGATGAGAATTGGATGGGGGAAAACCAGAGTTAATTGATCCCCTCAAGTCTTTTCAGTAATGTAAGGAATAGCTCATTGGTAGAGCACCGGACTCGTAATCTTAGTGATGCTGGGGTTGCTGGTTCAAATCTCTGCTGGGCCATTTCGGTACAGGGGGATTTTTCCCCATGGAGTTCACATTGATTCTGACTCCATTTCTCCATAGTCCTTCGAATGAGACTATAAACTGAGGTTTTGTGTGTGTGAACGCTTGCATAACATTTTGCACACATGTAAAATCCCGTCACCAACTTTCGGAAGAGAAAGCCAGTTTGGCGGTTGGTATGGATGACACATTACACATAGCATGCACCCTGTGTGAGAAATGGGGAAGAAGGAAGGAAGTAAGGAAAATTGAGTGAAAGATATTGAACGGTATTGACTGGATGACACAGGAAATTACTGTAAAAAGCACAAGCTGGCAGCTCTTCAGTCAGCACTACCCAGGTTGGCAGCCCATTGTGTAAATGAGCGTGGATTGTACAGCGCTTAAAGCTTGGTCTCTAGCGGAGGATAGGTGCTATATAAGTATTCTTAATGGTAATAAGAAAAATAACTTGGATCTTTCATTACATGGACCTCTGCTGTGCTTTTTTATCAGGGTAACAGCTCTCATCATGTACAGTCAGTGAAACAACATTTTGGTCAACATTTAATGGTCTCTCATGCCTGCGGCTATTCTGTATTTTGGAAGTGTCCCGTCTTCTGACCTTTGGCCTCTGATCTTGAATATTGATGACTTCTTAAGGTAATAGTTAGAAAGGCCATATTGTTATCAACTTTCATGACAAGGGTTTAAGGCCATATTGTTATCGACTTTCATGACAAGGTTTCCCCTCCCCCCCCACCCACCCTATACCTTTAGTTAGAGCAGGAACATGCCAGTGCTTTGTTTGTCACTAGAACAGTCCCACACACGCAGGCACTCCCACTCCCAGGTGCTTGCAACCTAGCTGTGGGCGGACAGCTTTCATCATTCAGTTCTGATCCATTGTTGGCTGAAGAATGCCCCACTGTGTGTTGCGAACTAATTTCTATGAGGAGGCCGTGTTCTGTGTGTGCAGAACTGTGGGAGTTGAATGTCATGTGGTGACGCCTTCAGAGATACAGGAGATCTGTCCTTCTATGCGTGTGGATGACCTGCAGGTAATGGCTGGGGCTGTGTCAGTGTTTACCCTGCAAGAGAAGATAATGCACCGATGGAAACAAGCTTTCTGTGTCATTTTTTGCCGTCTGTAGATGATCTTTTCATGAGGGGTAAATGTGAATATTGCCATGTTTATCTCTGGTGTGTGTGTGTGTGTGTGTGTGTGTGTGTGTGTGTGTGTGTGTGTGTGTGTGTGCTCGCACGCATGTTTGTGTGTGCACATGTTGTCTGTGTCTGTGTGAGAGAGGGTGTGTGAGTAAATGTGTGGAGTTTGGTGTGAAAGTGAGTTTGTACAGGGGACCTGTTCCCCTGTATGTGTGTATCATTTGACAGTAATGTTTTTGTGCATGAGGGAAGAGGCTGGGGCAGGATTTGTACATGCCTGTGTGTGTAGGAGGGTGAAGGCGGAGGGAGTCCTTAGAGGGTGCAGCTCCTCAGCTCTTCCCCGTTCTCCATTACACATGTACATACACACACACACATTCTAACACTCTGCCCTCCACCCTCCTGTCCATCACACACCAACTGATTAAAGTGCCATCCAGCCTCAGGAAAATCTCCAGTGGTTGCATCAAAACGACCAAACTGGCATTTGATTTGCTTTGTTGTCAGTTGCTTTGGCCCATAACAACATCCATTCTTCTGGGAAAATGAATAATTGAGATTTGGACGTTTGCCCGTCATGTCTGAAGCTCATGTTGGGCAAAGTCGCTTCAGGGCTCAGTCACCCAGCTGGTGAGCTGAAAATGTTGGTGGACTGAACACAGACTGACATGCACAACACGGTACACAGGCACCTGCCGAGTGTCACATGATGTGAGAAAGCACCTGTCAGCTTCAGACGGCACCTTTGATCATCAAGCACCATGCCCGCATGGTGGTCACGCAAGACTTGCTGTAGTTTAGCTTTGCGCAAGCTGATTTTCACAGCCAGATAGGGTGTTTCCAGAGCAAAGGGTCGTAAATGCTTGAAAACACCAGTGAGCTGCTTGGTCTCTCCAAGTTGGGAGCCCCCAGCTCTATGATCTGGTCGGCGCACTGAAATGGGTGGTGAGGGGAGTGGAGTGAGGTAAGGGGATGGGGGAGGAGAACTTAATGGTATTTATCAAACCGTTTTTACCATGAAGAAAAATATCACAGTATGCATTTCAGACCTAACAGTTGCCGAAGGCAGTCAGAGCCTGAAGAGTATGCATGAACATGCAAGACTGTGAGGGTTGACAGAGTATGGCTATGATTTACTCTTGTATGCACCATGGCCAGGCATGTGTGAGTGTTGATGTTGTGTGAGGTTTGTGCATGTGTGTCTATGTACGTGTGTATGTGTATGTGTGTGTGTGTGTGTGTGTGTGTGTGTGTATGTGTGTGTGTGTGTGTACTGTGTGTGTGTGTGTGTGTGTGTGTGTGTGTGTGTGTGTGTGTGTGTGTGTGTGTGTGTGTATGTGTGTGTGTTGCCCAGGGAGGGTTGTGGATCCCAGGTGATGGTGCACTAACGGCTCCTGATGTCGCCATGGTTTTCTCCCGGAAGGCAAAGGCCAAAGGTGAAGGATAATTCAGTATTGTCATCATTGCTGTCACCATTCTCATCTTCATCCAGACAGGCATAACATCTCTCTGCTTTAAGCACTTTTCTAATTTTTGTTATCATGTATTTAGCTGATTTTTTTTTCAAATTAAAGACATGATTAACGACTGTAATGAGTTGCATTCTAAAGTTGATGCATTGAAATAGATGAGAAAAAATATTTTTTTTTGTGTGTGTTTGTTTTTTTTAATAAGTAATAGAAGACAGAAAGTGGGCATCATGTTGGAAAGAAAATGGGAATGGAAAGGTTGTATGTTCACCTTTGATCTCCCACCCCACCTCCTTTCGATCCCCCCCTCCCCCCCTCCCCCTCCCCTCCCCCCCCCCCCGGTCCCCCCCCCCCCCCCCCCCCCCCCGCCCCCCCACCCCTCCTCTGTGTCTACTTCTCAGTAATTTGTTTTCCAATCTATGTAAGGTGAAGTTTGTAGGATAATTTTTGGTGTACACTCTTACCTCCCACTTTCCCTTCGTCAGTCATCAGAATTTTTCTTTTGACTGTAAACATTTGCTGTAGGGATATGTTTGGCTGCACACACACCCTTTCTTTTTCACCATCAGCCCATTTTCGCTTGCCCTTCAGACATTGCTTTTTTCTGGGGGAGTGTGCTTGTCTTTATCACACTGGGTTTTTTCACATTAACTCGCAAGTGGTTTTTTGTATGTTTGTTTGTTTTTAAGCCATGTATTGTGTGATGTATACTGACTAATTAGTCAGGACACCTCATCATTATCTTCACACTTGTCGTATAACCTTCGTCGTCATCATCATCATCATCATTATCACATAGTCACTGTCACAATTTGACATGAAATTGACTTGGGGTTATCTACTCAGACTGTTTGATGTGAGGTTATATTTATTTCATGAAAGTATTAAGTGATGGTAAAATGGCATAAATGGACCCAAAATAGCAGGGAAAGAGGGGAGAGGTAGATGATTTTGTGTCAGCTGGAAAAAAAAAAGCAACACCCCAACACACACTTCAGTAAGAATGAAACCATTTGAAATATATTTGCTACCTAGAGTTGACCTAGTCTCCCAACAAAAGAAAATGCAATACTGACTTGTAGCTTTTGACAGCCATCCAGCATCTTCCCCAACATTTGAAATATCTTTTGATGATTTATAAACTTAAGAGCTTGAAGATGATTCATGGTAACAGAGAACAATAGTTTAGGAAAAATTGTGAGAAGATTTGAGAAATAAAGATCTCTTGAGGCCATGGTTGAATTGTGAACCAAGATAAAATGGTGCATTCCACAACAATATGAAAGTCATCACCTCTGCTGACATGTTCCGTTTATAAGTGTTGGGTCAACAGTGAAATATTCTAGAAGAAAATGAGCATTATAGTTTTTGGAGAAAAGTGAAAGAATTGTTCACTGCTTGTTTCAGTTTTTGTCTCTCTGTTTGTGATGAAAGATGTTTCACAGACTGTCTCTAGTGGGTAATGCACACACTTGTTGCATTCTCTCTCTCTCTCTCTCTCTCTCTCTCTCTCTCTGTCCTCCTCTGTCTCACACACACATACACACACACACATACACACACACATACACACACACACACACACACACACACACACACACACACACACACACACATGCACACACACACACATGCAGAAAGAAAGACAGACAGACACACACACACTCGCACAAACACACATATACATGCATGACTCCGTGAACAAACAGGAAAATTGACCTTTCGTCCTGGTTTGTGCCCTGTTCCTTTCAGTTTATAAAGCTGACGCACACTGTCTGTTTTGCTGTACCATTTAAACGATTTCTCATGTGTACTCTGCCTGCACAGGTGTGAAAGTGTTGGAGGGAGTGGGAGTGAAACGAGTGCACACTGAGAATGCCAAGGTCACGGAGGTGGAGACAACTGCTGGCAACATAGACTGTGAATACTTTGTCAATGCCGCCGGCCTGGTGAGTGATGAATTTCTAAATTTCAAGTTAGTTACAGATTTCTCTCACTCACATGACTGTGGTGAGTGCTGTAACTAGTTTGTTCACAGTTGACTAGAAAGACAGAAACACAAATTTGAATATCAGAGTTATCTTCAGGGGCTGGAATAGCTCAGTTGGTGGAGCACCAGACTCGTGATCCTGTATACATATATGATCTGAATCGAAGCATTTTTTTTTTGTATAAAATCTGAGGAACAAATATAAAAGTGATACCAGACTTTGTGAAGTGACTGGCACACAAAAGGCTCAGGGCTGCTGAAATGTGTGCTAGGCACATGCTTCAGTTTCACAGATCACCAGAACTTAAGTAACACAGCAAGTCAGTGCGTATAGACCTGCCAACTGTATGGAGTCAGATCAGGGCTGAAGGAAAACAACTAAAAGGTTATTTGATCTAAACAACTGTAACATCATTACAATACAGATTATCAGCAAGACGTATTTCATTGACAGCAAAAGTCATTCTGCACTGAAACCTGTTACTGGTCAATAAGTGAAAGAGACCCCTGGTTGTCAGTCTTCATTCTAGATCATTTAAAATCAAACTCTGACAAACAAAATATTAAAATGTAGTTTCTGAAATCGAACAAACCAAAACTACAATAGATTTTTTTTTTAAGTGTGTAAATTTTTCTTCAACTATTGTAATCATTATGATGTTCTGACAAAATCATTCATTGAATCGATCATGGTTGGTACCTGGCCATATGATTCCAGGCGTGACCAAGACATTACTGCAAAAGGTAATTGCAGACATTTTGTAAATTTCTGCATGAAATGACCAGTCAAACACAACAACCTTTTTTTTTTTTCCTAATGTTTAGAAATAAATTTCGTCAATCTTCTGTTTCACATTCAACATTTGGCCTTGTCACAAACTGAGAATGTTGGTAACTGACTGTGTCTGTAAACTTGGAGGTATTTATTTGTAGGATTTTTTGGTCACAGCCAGTTCTTGCCCATGATTTTTTTTTTAGCGTGATTGGGCTCAGATGGGAAGACTGGAGGCATATGGTTGACTTTCATCAACTAGATTGATGCATTTTTGAGAGTGAAGAGAAGATTTCATGACCAACACTGCAGGGTTGTAGGCCTGGTTGATGCTGGGACAGATCTTAACAGAAAGTGGTGAGTGTTCTTTTTATGTGGTCTCAGAATAGAATAAAATTTGCGTTATATCATCTTCATTCCTTTCATGGGTTCTCAGAACAGAATAAAACTCAGTTGTATCAATTTAATTCTTTTTATGCATTCTCAGAACAGAACTCCATTGTATCATCATCATTGGTCAGAAGTGGCCAATAATACCATACTCTCATGGTGACATGAGTTTGGGTTATCTGTCCACATCCACACACACTTTAAGGCCGTATCAGAGTTGTTGGTGTCAGCAAGGTCATATGGAATGGTAGATGAAGGTGGTGTCGCCCAGGGCAGTGCTGATCATGCTGGCTGTGTGCGATAACCGTTTAATGTCGTCAGCGGTGATGCTTGTGGTTGGTTTCATGCTGTGGATGTTAGATCATGTCAGGTGCCTCTGATCACCACTAAAGTGATGGGAACAGTGGAGGTTCAGTTGTTGACCAATGATCATGAGAGCTTTAGACCTGATTCCAGTTAGCAGGGCATATAAGACATTACCTTTTTGTTGTTGACAAAAGTACACATGGCTGTCCTAGTCTGTGATGATGAGCCTGTGTTCACAAACACACCTGCACTTACACACCTGTGCACACACCTAAGACATTCACGACCATGCACATGCCCTCAGAACTGTTCCCCAAAAGAAACTAAGAGCTGTCTGTTCAACATTTCTGCAGTGGTCGCGAGAACTGGGCAAAAGAACGGTGCCTACAGGGTCAATGTCCCTCTCCATGCCTGTGAGCACTACTACCTCGTGACCAAGCCTATCGCCGGCACCAATCCCATGATGCCTGTTATCAGAGACTACGATGGCTATGTGTACTTTCGCGAGTGGAACGGGGGCCTCCTGGGTGGGGGGTTCGAGCCCAACCCCAAACCCATCTTCCATCATGGCCCACCAGACAAGTTTGAGTTTCAGCTTCTGCCAGAGGACTGGGACCATTTCCGTGAGTACCTTGGTGGCAATTTTTTTTCTGCAGGGCAAATAACATGTTATTTTTTTTTTTTTTTTACTTTTAGGTATATGTTATATTTGCCTCAGTTTCAATTTCAGTATCATCAAGGAGGTGTCAGTGCTTATGGACTAATCCATATATGCTACACCACATCCGCTAAGTTTTGAGACTATGCTGCGCATGATTTAGAGCTGATGGATAAATGAATTCATGACTTACATGAGAGAATTTAAGAGGAGGAACTTGTGGCTGTGACTTAAAACGTGCACATAATGACAGTGTCCATCTCAGAAATAAACTGAATAAATGTTGTTTCACGTTTGTCTGTCGTCTAAAGCTTTCTTCAGAAGCACATAGATCTGTTCAAAGTTTCATTATGTTAGATTTTAACTAAGTCTTTGCTGATTTTGAAAACTGAAAGAAATTTTGCACTGTGTGCTGATCGCCAGGTGAATCTGGAACAAATGCGGTAACTTTACCTCTTCTCATGATTGTTAAAGTAAAAGTTCAGGCAAATTGTCATATGGCAATTTTCATGTAAGCTAAAAAGATTTTTTTGTAAGTTTTGATTTTTTTTTCTTGATAGCATTTAGACTTTATCAAAAATTGTTTTTTAGTTTCTTTTTTTTTTCTTGATAGTAATTAAACTTGATTCTTTTTTTTCTGTAACGTTTTTGTCTATGCCTGTTTTGGATTTACTCTGTCAACCAAGAGTCTCTCCCTTTCAAAACTTGATTTATCTCAAACAAAATGTCTGTCTGTGAAGAATTTATTTTTCTGGGAACTTTGTTGTTGTTTGTTTGTTTGTCTGTACTAGACTTTCCTCCTGACAAAGACTGCCATTCAGGTTGGGATCTTGGTTACCTCAACATTTGTGCACTGACCCCTTTCTCCTTCTTCTGAAACCTCACCTTCTACAACTCTTTCACTCCTGTATGAAAAAAATATGAAAGAAAAACAGAAGAGAAAGAAAAGGAACAAAGAAAGAAAGAAAGAAAAAGAAAAAAAAAAACTGGAAGAATTCGTTTTCAATGGAAGGCAACACCATGAGTGGAGTACACATGGATGTTTGCAGAAATTCTGTTGAACGAAATCCTGCATCGTATGCCGGTGATGGAGACAGCAGAGGTTCGGCAGCTGACCAACGGTCCTGAGAGTTTCACGCCTGACTCCAACTGGCTGCTGGGAGAAACGGCAGAGGTTGGTAGTTTCTGTGTGTGTGTGTGTGTGTGTGTGTGTGTGTACATGCTTCTCAACCTGACCGGGCTGCTAAGACTGAGACAAGAAATAAAGAACCTGCTAACAGCAGATGTTTACCCTTACAGCTTCAGCAGATTCTGGGCGCATTTTGCAAAAATGCGTAGGATATGGTGAAAGTTAACAAAAAAAAAAGACCAAAAAAAATCTAAATGAGAAGCTCTTGCATGGTAAGTGCAACAGTGAAATGTAGCCATTCTGTTGTCTTGACCTGTTAATTTGAGTGCCTTGACCACAGAGCAATGACTTTGCCAACTTGCGCATGCAAAATCATATCTTGTTTAGTCTTGACAAAAAAAAGCCGAAACAAAAAGCCAGCTAGAGAGCAGGAATTTCCCTCTAAGTATGCCAGTGAACGAGACATCAAAGAATCATCTGGTGGAGAAACCTTTGCTGGCTGTGGTTACTGCAAGATGGACTTCAGCATTACCCAGTCTGGGCAATTTGACATCTCCTGCCATTGTTTTTTTTTTTCTCCCTTTTAAAGTACGCACAATTTTGAAGAAAGAGAAATACACTTAGTTTTGTGGAAAAGTACAGAATAACATTTTTAGGGTAAAGAGGTGTGGAGTTGATAACAGGTGAGAATTCTTCGTAGAATTATGCAGGACATCCTCTTCATCACAGTTGGCAGGAATCAGGAAACAGCTTCCTTTTTATGACGGGAATGTTGTGCTTTTGGGCCATGTATTTCTTTTGCTCAGTATATTTCCTACTTGTGGATAGTCCATGGTGCTGCAAGTGTCTTTATTCATGCATGCATTTTTATTTATCTTATCCATGGTCATTTTTTTTTTTATTTTATGGATGGATGAGGGACAGACAGATGGATGGACAGACAGACAGATATAGATACATATGTATGTATGTTTTTTTTGTTTATAGTGATAAAGAATTGTGTAATTAAGTGATAAAGAAAGGCATAGGCAATAGGCAATACAATCATTATCAAAGCTGCATTCTTGCTGCATGGCAAATGGAATACAGCAGTGCATATGTTCTTAAAGGGTAAATTAAGGATGAAGAATGTGCTTGTCCTAAAACCAACAATGCAGTTTGAACATGTCTGCCACAGGTAGACAACTACTACGTCGCTGCAGGGATGAACTCCAAGGGGGTCGCTGGAGCAGGAGGTGTGGGCAGGAGCATTGCAGAGTGGATCATCGATGGACGTCCCAGCCTCAGTCTGTGGGCCCACGACATCCGCCGCTTCCTCGGCCACCACCACAACAAACAAGCGCTTCTTGCGGGATCGCATGCAGGAGAGTCGTTGGTGAGGAGGAAAAAAACTGGGGTTAATTTGATAACATTTGTTTCTTGTTGTGTCATTTTCCTGGTCACATTGATGGCCTTCAGTTTATTTTAGTGCAACATAAAACACCTTGGCTAGATTGCCTCAAACTTGCTTGAGGGTGCTTCGAAACATCTTGACCCAGGATGCCACTTTGCATATTTTAATGCCATGTTAAAATATTTTTGATGGGCTGCATCCAGTCTTTTTCTTGCTTTTTTTTTTTTTTTTTTAATCTCATTTGGCATTACCCTCATACCAGTCATTCTAGCCTCCTGTCCACAGCCATATTATGGCATATAAGAAACAGTATACTGGTCCGGATCTAAATTCTCAGGAATTTCTACCTTTGCCTATAATTTCTTCACTGGACCAACCAGAGATTGTTTTTTTACCAGCATGTTTGGTGTTTGCAGCGGCAACAGCGATACTGAAGTACCCAAGGGAGGAGTACACCACGGGACGGAAACTGCGCTGCTCTCCCCTTCACACCCGACAGGAAGTGGCTGGAGGTGTCTTTGGAGAGACCATGGCTTACGAGCGGGCCATGTACTTCAAACCAGAAGATGAGGGTATGGAGATGGATCAGTTGAAAGCTACTTTTTTTCAGTTGTTCTTTGGGTGAAATGATAGCCAAGCGGTCATTTATGTTTTTTTGTTTTCTCCACCATGGAAGTTATGTTTTTGACCTGAGTCATGTGATTTGTCCGGAGGTCAGTTAAGGAAACATTACTGAATCTATTTTAACGAAACGTCGTAGAAAGGCAGAATGTGGCCTTCGCATGAACCTGTGATGCTTTGATGCATGCAGATTGGTTGCCAAAACTGAAAATCAATCATTAGGAAGTTTCAGAATATGAGATGCCATGGTCTCATTTTGAGAGAAAGAAAATTATTACTGTATGGTCTGGAAATTATGGTACCACCACTGAAAAGGCATAGAAGATGAAGCTGAACAAAAACAGTCAAAACAATAGAAAAAAAGGAAAAGTACAAGTTTAAATGTTATGCTGTATATCTGCTGTGCAGACCATTTTCCTGAGGAGAAGCGTGGCAACTGGACGTTCACCAAACCCAGCTGGTTTGAGGCGGCTCAGGAGGAATACTGGGCATGCAAGGAGCGTGTGTGCATCATGGACATGTCCTCCTTTGCCAAATTTGAACTGCAGGTGACCTTTTCTTTTTCTCTTCAGTCAAAAAAAAAAAAAAAGAGGAAAAAATAGGGAGTTTGGCAAAGATGAGAAATTGTGTTGTTCAGAAGTTGGGAGTTCTTTGTGTTTTGTTTGGAATGAAGTTGATTTTAATAATTGTTTTTAATGGTATTTCCAGCACACGAACACTCATATACATGTATGTTTGCAACAGATTCCGGTATATAGTTGTTACGTATGATTTCTGGTATTCAGATGATTCTGAGTATTGTAAGTGGGTGTGTGAATATCTCTCGCTTTTCCCACAGTTTTTGCTAGAGGCATTATTTTTTTTTTTTCTGTAAATGTATCGATGAAGAGACGCACTGCTGGCTGGCAGGGAGATCAGAGAGTGATGCTTTGTCGCACAGTTTAGGATCAGATCCAGTGGGGCATACCAGATGAACTGCTCTGTCTAGAAGCAGAACTTTCATGATGGTTTCTGGTCATGCTGTGTTTCAGTTGAAAATGCATTTGATTGTGGAGAAATGTTTTATAAAAGTCTTATCTACCTCTTTACGCTGTGATAGTTGAAGTTGTGAATAATACATGCTGCCTTATCTATGTACAAAATTGAGCAAGCAGTTTGCGTTTCATTTGGGGATAGGCTGTGTAAATAAGTTATGAGAAGAATGAAATGTTTACACCCAGCATATTTGACTTCGTCCTCAGGGAATATCCATTCTGTTTTGTTTTGAATAGCAAATAAGTGCAGTGGTTATTAGATCTTGATGCCCATTTACAGTCTGTCAAATATGGATTAGCACTGTAGATTAGAAATGTTTGGAATACATCCTGTCTAAGTTGTACACATAATCAATCTTGAATGTACACACATGCTTGCACCACAAGTACACAGACCCATGCATACAAATATACATAGACATGCACACATGCAAGCTCACAAAAATTCTATACAACACACACACACACACACACACACACACACACACATCCATGTACATGCATGATTTTTGAAAAAAGCCAGTACAAAATGCAATGTGGGTGTTTTTGCTTTGTATCATGAATGTTAAAAAGGGGTGTGAACCATGAATAAGTTTTCATATTGTAATTGTGTGGTTGCATATAATGGAGGCATTCATTGTTGGTTCCTTTTTCAGTGTTCTCTTATCATTTTACTTACGTATTCTTGGGCAGTTTGTGTTTGTTTATTGTGCGTGCTCCCTTGTGATACGTGTTTGAGCTTGCATATGTGTGAGTATGTGTTTGTTTTACGTAGTTTAGGTGTGTTTAAGGAGCAGTAATCCTTGTGACCCTCTTATGAAACATGTTGTCTGTGTGGTGTGTGTGTGTGTGTGCGTGTACGTGCTATGCGCATGTGTACAGATGTGTGTGTGTAGTCAACTAATAATCATGTGGAGGTGCATTGCATTTGAAGCCTACATTAATGGGTTTCACGCTCGCTGACCCACTCTGTAGAAACCTCACTATATCTTGAAGCACTGTGTGAATTAACTCAGATTATTTGACACCACTTTCTTTTTGACAGGTTTCATTATGCTTAGAATAGATTTAATATTGTCAGCCTGAATTTATGTCTTGATGTATTTGGATTAGAATAGACCTAGTCATTTAGCTTATACTGTATGACAGCATTTGTTTCTTGACGTTCTGAAGTATTGTTCGATAAAAGCTGAAACAATGAAGCGTTTTCAGGGAGTGGACGGATATTCTGTAAGTGTCTATTTTCCTGTGATGCCCTTACCTCTTTTTTTTCTTGGACGTAACCTTTGCTGCTGTATCATTTTTCTTCATCTGCACCTGTGCATCCAGACGAAAGCACATACAATGCTTGGGGTAGATGCTGTGCTATGCAGGGGTGTACATCCATGTGCTACACAATGGGTCAGACGTCCCGGTTACATCCAGTCTGATAGGGCATTTGTCCTCTGCCATGTTCAGCAAACTATTTTTTTTTATTAATCAGTATCTGATGTTTATTGTGGATGTACACCTCTGATAGTGACAAAGAATATTTTGCTGCTCTGTGATGCATTGTAGGCTTGAAAGATGGTGCTATGTCCTAATTTTAAGCGTATGATTATTGAATGAGTTTAGTCTTAACCTTGAAATCAAATTTCGCTTTTTCTTTTTCTTTTTTTTTTCTAAACGGAAAGATATAACCTTTACTGAACCTGAAGCTGAAAGTTGGTGAAAATGAGTTATTCGTTGAACCTTTTTTTTTTTTTGGAAAAGGTAAAGAGTTATTTATTTTCATTTCGTCAAAAAAAAAGAAAGTAGTTGCGATTGGGTCAAGTATGCTTTTTATTATTTGTTTCCCTATCTTTTTTTTTTGATCCCCGCCCCCCTCCCCCCTCACAAGGGAGAGAGATTGGTAGAGGATTTGGGCAATAATCAGAAAAAAAGTAAGGAATTTTATTACTAAAAGTACTTTCATGATATACTTACCTGTCCAAACAAAGGCCTTTTCCCAACTGGATGTGGAACATCACCATGTTATTCAAATCCTCAAAAAAAGAAAGAAAAGGAGAGAAAAAAAAAAAAGAGAAAGAAGGAAAGCAAAATTGGGAGAACATATAGCTAAGCATGTTAACCTGAACAGGGAGACATTGATCCCACACGAGAATGTCTGCACAATTATCTCCCATGTTTTGTCTGGAGCTCTCCTTTGAGAGTATGGCACAAAGTGACAAGCAGCAAGAATGCTGTGAGGAGAAAATCAGTTTCTTGTGCACAAAATCAGGAAAAGAAAACGACCCCTGTCCTGGGTACTGATAGTGCCACTCGAGAGACCCTTAAAAAACCATACCAAATAACACTCATGGCAAGTTGAGGAGGCTCCTTTCTAAGGATGCATAAGAGAGTAGGAGAAGTCAACCTTAGAAACGACATTGAAAAGACGTGATCATGCACCGAAAGGCAAGAACACCAGAAAAACTCGAACAAAAAAGGAAACAAAAAACAGAACAGATATTTGACTGCTTTGGTATAATCAAAATGCAGAGAAAATGCAGGTCAAAGTTCAAGCATACCATGTGCTCAGTAAAGTGAGTGTCCCTGTCCATGGACAGTTGTTCCCGGCTCATGGCCTGAACTGAGGGGATACCGGAGAAAAGGAAAAAAAAATGGAAATTGGCGATGGCCTGATACACGCCATAATGACACTGTGGTGCGTTCTTTTGTGCTGAAACAGAGTGAGAAATTTTGTCAGACATGATACCTCAGACAAAAAAGACAACTCCACATGACACCACTGAGGAGAAACATTGAAAGAGGAGGGAGGGAGAGGGTGTCTTGAATGACAGACCAGGCATTGGAAATGGTAGTTCTCGCAAGAGAAATGTCTAAATTCAGATCTGAAAGGCTGCAAAAGCCCTGTAAACATCATCATAGATCTTATCACTGTCATCACCCATACTACATCCGTCCACATTCATACCTGCATCATGAAGGGATTGGTCACAGTCAGAGGACACCCAGGTCTCCCAGCCAGTTTTCACCAATGTCCTTTTGGGGCAGGTACCCCTGTTGAATCTCCTCTCAGTGGGACATTGTCAAACCCTGAATCTTGCCTGGCACAAGAAGCAGTGCACCTCTTCAGCGATTTTACGACTGACCTCCACCACTCTTCATCACTTTCAAGCTGCTGAGGGGTCAATGGGGCAGAGTAGAGCAGGTAGGGGGAGGAAATGCTGGCCAGTCTCCACACCTTGAAACTGATACTGAACTGGTGTAGCTTGAAGAAGAAGGTGTCTCTCTCTTGTCCAAACTGGCGGGCCATCTTGAAGGTTTATGTGGATGTTAAAATTGCGAATTGTCTGTTACGCTACTCAGGGGCAAATCACACAGATGGCAAGGTTTGAGGCAAGGGTTGAGGTCTCATGGCAAAAGACACGGATCTCATGAGTGTAGACTTGAAGCAACATGAAGGGCAGATGCATGATTCTGCATCTAAAACAGGGAATGAAGGACGACAAAAGAGACTCTAAAGTGTACAACCCAAAGGATCCAAAGGCTGGAGAGAGACAGTGATATAGCACAACTTGCAGACATCTAGCGATGAAATTGCCCCCTGTGAAAGAAGAGAAAGAGAAGCACCCTCAACCAAAATGAAAGCAAGCTGAAAAGGATGCTTAAGCTCTGAAAAAAAAATGAAGTCTTAACTCTAAGCAACAAAGGTTGGAGTGTTCTGTTGCCAAGGAAAAGAAGAAAACTGATTACGTTATGTTTGAGTATGATTCATGAAATGAAGTCACCCAAGGGTGATCACTCTTTCAGCTGAATCGGTTATGGAAGCATGATTAGCTCCCTGCTGTCCCAAGTCTGTTTTCTTGAGGATTCTCATAATGAAGCAATGTTCCGTGCCAAGGTGGGGATAAGGTGTTTCTTAGGACAGGTAAGTATGAGAAAAAAAGGGGGGAAACATCTTCTTTTTTTAAGAAACAAACCTTACTGTTTCTTAACGCATAACGCAGGCTTGCCTAATGCTGGGATTCATCCATAGTTTTTCTTTTACCCCCCAGAACATGGTTCTATGGGCGAAAAAAATACATTGCAATATTGCTGACCATGAAACCAGTGACTTTATCTCGTGTTGTGTTAGTTCACCTGAGGTGTTTTTGCCCACTTCTGGCACTTGCAGGAATAGTAATCATGTGATGCCGGTGGCACAAGTGTCTTCACTCCTGCAGTAGAATGGCATTTAAGAGCAGTACAAAACTGTCTCCGAATCATAAGTCGGTGACAAAGAAGGCAAGTGCGAAAGCTTGCTGGCATTGGCTCTAAAAACGTGAAAGCAAAGACTTTTGCAGTTGCTGGTCAACAGTGTTTGTCAAAGTACACGGCCCCCAAAAAACAAACCAACCCATCCTGTGCTTAAGATGATTACAGTAAACTGTGTTTGAGAACAGGAAACTGTTGACTTGGGGAGGGTGGCGATGTAGAAACTGCTAAACATCTAAGACAGATTTCAAAATGTCTATACCCCAGATAATGTCTACTTGCGACCACCACCACATGAAAAGTTTTGTAGGTTGGTGTTTTTTGTTAAGTTTTTTCAATTTTTTTGTCTTTTTCTACTCACCATGGTTTTGTACTTTGCTACTAAATTACTAATATTCATATTTTTAAACTGGTTTTGTTATTATGAGATTATAGGAGATTGTTTCCCAAAGAGCGGATCACATTCACAAGATGTCAAGTCACAGGCTGTTTTGCTTCGTTTTCTGTAAAATAAGCATGTGTATATATTCAGACAAAAAGTACATTTGACAAAGCGTGTGTCAGGTGAAGGGTATGCCAGCTAGCCATAAATCCTGTCTTGGTTAGGTCAGGGAAAATGAGAACCTGAGGTGTTCATTGGAGGACATGCCGCTGCATTTATACAACTGAAAACCTTGATCATGAAAATGGGGGTTTACTACTGAGGGGTAGTTTGAGGCGTAGGCAGGTCTGATGGTAGCATTTGTGTGAGCAGAGTTTTTATGCACAATCACCAATACGTTTGTACTCAAAATACAAAGGCATGCACTAACGCACGCACGCGTGCGCGCGCACACCACACACACACACACACACACACACACACACACACACACACACACACACACACACACACACACACACACATGCGTGCAAGCACACACACGCGCATGCATACACACACACACATAAGGGTACTCTCTCTTTCTTTCTTTCTCTGTCTCTGTCTGTCTCTCTCTGTCTGTCTGTCTGTCTGTCTCTCTCTCTCTTACAGCTGTACCATTATTGAGAATGAGTGAAAAATGAAGGAAACATTGGGAAAGGTGGAGTGATAGTTTTTTCCTCCCTTCTTGTTGTTTAATAAACTTGATTTAACTAGTGTGTCAGTTTAAAAAATTTTACATCAATCCTGCATCTTGAGGAATGTAAGCTGCATGGTAAATGATTAACTTTGCTGCCCCCCCCCCCCCCCCCTCACATACACACACCCTCACCTGTTCTACATCCTCACCTTTTTTTCTTTTCTAGAGTAATGAACTTAACACATTTTAGTCATGTATCCCACAATTGGGTCCCTTTATATTTATACTTTTGATCATTTTTTTTAAATATGTGCAAAAGGGCAGGCACATGGAACAGTTAAAGGGAAGAGCAGACCACCACGCTCACAAAAAAAGCAACAGTAATCATGAGGTGTGGTGTACTTGAATTACCAGCTAACCACACATGCACTTTTTTTTTTTTCCTTCATATATTTTCTGGCTGGTAGTGGTACTAATGCAGCACTTCGGTGGACATACCGTGATTAGTCCCGGTGATTTATTTGTGCCTCCTTACTGTTTTTGGAGGGCAACAGGTCATGCAGTCACTGTGATCTACTCAGAAGGATACTGTTCTAGGGGGAGAAAGAATGAGAGAGTATTTTGTGTGTGTGTGTGCGCGCGCGCGTGTGCGTGCGCGTGTATGTGTGCGTGCGCGCGTGCATGCGTGTGTGTGTGTGTGTGTGCATGTGTGTGTGCGCGCGTGCGTGTGCATGCGTGTGTGTGTGTGTGCATGCGTGTGTGTGCGTGCGTGCGCGCGCATGTGTGTGTGTGTGTGTGTGATTGTTGCTTTTTTTAGCGACGTGTGAATCTTGCCTGTTATGTAAATGGCATTTTGTGGGCCCCTTGCCTCTTGTCTGTTAATATTAATGGCAGGCATTCCAGAGGGAGTTGGCACCCAGCCGTTCATCCTGTGTTTGAGATTCTGACCTTTGCTGTTGAGGTCATCTCTGTCAGCATCTGTTTTTTTTACAGATGGACGTCTTGCCCGATGAAGAACATGGCATTCCTGGTGTAAGCTGCTGCTCTGTTGGAGGTTCTGATCTTTGCTGTTGAGGTCCTCAGTGTCGATGAGGTTTCTCTTTTTAAGAGATGGACGTCTTGCCCAATGAAGAACATGGCATCATGGTGTTAGCTGCTCCTCTGTTGGAGGTTCTGACTTTTGCTGTTGAGGTCCTCAATGTCGATGAGTTTTTCTCTTTTTACAGATGGACATCTTGCCCTATGAAGAACATGGCATTCCTGGTGTAAGCTGCTGCTCCCAAGACAGTAGGAGAACATGAGTCACTTGGTCACAACACTTCGGGTTTTCATCCTTATCATGTTTTTAGGTAGTTTCCTTTGTTTTCAGACATGTTGAGAAGGGCTGAGGTTCAGCCCAAGGGTTCTCCCACTTTGATTGTCATTCCAAGACGGTAAGCAGTGATATCCCTTTCACCCATGTCACCCCCTTCTTCCAGCCACTGAGGTCCGATTCTACCCCAGGAGAGCTAAAACCTCGTATAGCATTGGCCCTTCCTCTGACAAGCAACTTTTTGACTCCAAAGGGACCTCAGTTCACTTTCCATCCAAGACGGCTCATACAGTTGCCTTCAGGATTAAAAGCATGGTCAAGGCTTTTCCACCTGTGAACCCTGATTCAGATATGGATATGTTCCTTTGGGGTGTGACCAAAGCCATGTTTTTCCATTCCCTCATTGAACTGCTCAGCTAGAACCCTTGCCCTTCAGCCTACCTCTGTCTTAAAGCTTCATTCAAATAGTCGTAGCTTGGAGAGTAGAGCTGCAAGACAGTTAATCCGTCCCATACTGGCTAGCTTTCCATACCGGGTAGTACAGGTTTCTTCATAGGCTTTGCACATGTAAGAGCCTACATCAGTATCCAGGATGTCTCTCAGGATGATCAGCTTGGACAGTTCAGCCAAGGCTCGGTCTGAGGGAGAGAGACTCTGAGAGAGAGAGAGAGAGAGAGAGAGAGAGAGAGAGAGAGTTCAGACCATCAGACCATCTGGAAATCCATTCTTGGTGTCCTGTGAGACTCACCATGGACCTCCTTTGAGCTAGCCGTGCTGTCTTTGGACAGTTCCTCCTCATTTCCACAGCTAGTTCAGCTCCCCTCGTGGCAGCATGTCAGGTTGATCTTAGTCTTGGTTTGATTTGTTCCAGTCTGTGAGCAGTTAAGGGGTCTGCCTTCCTCTGTTCTGGGCCAAGGTGCCTCTTTTCTATTTCTCTCTTCTGCAGTTGGCTCCTCAGGGAACCTGTTGCTTGGACTGGCCCAGATAGGTCTCCTGTCTTTCCTCACTTCCAGGTGATAGAAACTAGGGCACTGGGCTGCGCTCCTTGTTAGCTCTTTCTTACTAGCTGCGGGAAGATCCTATGAAGTGGTCATCTCTCTGACACTTCAAGGTGACAAAGGGGTTATGTTATGTCTGGAGTATGCTCCCTTGCCACTTTTCAAGGTAATGAAGAGACTGGTACCTGGAGCAGGAAAGGTACTTCACCCCTCAAATTGGAATTGGCTTAATCCTGTGGACTAGCCCAACCTTTCCCACCTCAGGTCCCATTGCAGCTTTGGGTCTTGCTCTTGATAAGTTGCTGCATGTCCACTGCCTCTTAAGTCTGGACTGGGACTGGGTTGTGGAGTAAACTTCACTTGTGCATGGATTTGTGGTATTCACATGATGGTGGCATGCATTGATGGTATTGGCATGATGTTAACATGGATTCACAGTGTTGACATGATGTCAGCATGGATTTGTGGTATTGACGTGATGTCGACATGGACTTTTGGTACAGACATGGATTTATGGAACTGACATGGATTTATGGTACTGATATGGATTTATGGAACTGACATGGATTCCGCAGCATTGACATGGGTTTATGCTACTGACATGGTATGGACATAGATTCATGAGGTCAGCATAGATTGGTGATATTGACAGTCCTTCACCCTGCACCATCAGCACCACCACCGCCACCCCACACCCGGACTGTGGATGCAGTTAAAACAGTTCCCTGTCAGTGGATAGGCCAAGTGATGTGTGTTGATTGGTAATCATGTGATGGTGATGAAATGAAACTTTCAGTCCAAAGGTCTTACTGGTAACCTGCTTACTTCTGTCACAACAATTAGTGAGGTTAGGACAGTGACTGGTAATCGAAGATTGATGGTTAAAGTTCACATTAATCTGCTTTACTAACCAGCTTACTGAACCAGAGTAATGAGTGTGCTTCTGGAGTATTGATAAACTTGGATTTCATCTAACAAGTCTGTGATATGCTTTTGGCTTTATTAATGAATTTGATATTGCTGTTTGTGATGCATTTTGATATTAATTCACACTGTCTTTTTGGAGACACTTTCTCTGTGTCTAGCTGTAGTGACACATGCTTATAGTGATATGCAAAAGAGTTAACTTTTTTGCTCTTCGCTGTTGCTGCGCATGATTTCATGAGACAGTCACATTGTCAACACCAGTGTTAAATAGTCTGTTTCTTATGATTTGTATTGCTATTGTCTCGTTTACAGTGGTTTTGTGGTCTGTTTGCAGGTTGTGCATCTGTTTTTCAGTTCATATTTCTGTAGTCTGTTTACAGTTTGTAGTTGTTTAGTTGAACTATGCATCACAAAGTCATGTGCATTTAGGATCTCAAATGATTTATTCTGAATAAAAGATGCGGCCAAGTCAGAATGTGAGCATGTGCTTGATGAATTGCTTTCAGAAACTGCCCAGTTATGTAACACTGAATCTTTGGGTCTTTGTGTGTGTGTGTGTGTGTGTGTGTGTGTGTGTGTGTGTGTGTGTGTGTGTGTGTGTGTGTGCATGCCTGTGTGAGCTTGTGTGTGTGTGTGTGTGTGTGTGTGTGTGTGTGTGTGTGTGTTTGTTGTTGTTGTTGTCTAGAGTTGTTGTTTTGTGAAGTTGTGAAGCAAGGCCCGCCTCTTGTCATGGCACTGTGCCTGCATGTGATTTGGTCTGCTGATGAAGTAGGAGGAAACTCCAGGGAGAGCTTGACAGCAGGACTTCAGAGAGGAGGCCCATCTTTATCAAGTGTTTTTGCCTTCACTCCTTACACTGTGAGGGGACTAAGCTGCGTAGATGCCCTTCTACTGCCATAAATATTTTTGGTGCTGCTGGGATTCGAACCTGAACCTGATGGGTGGAATGTCTTAGGGCATCGCCTATTTGACACTTGTCTTACCCACATTCCCACTGGATACTTATTGTACTTAGGAAATTTATGTTTTATATGAAATTCTTTTTTTGTTCTTCTCAGGCAGATCCAGATGGAATTCTTTACTTCATCTGCCTCTGCCATTGTCCTCAGTGTTCAGGTGCTCTGCGTACCAGAAATTGAGAGCTGTTTCATGAGATTGTAGGCTCATGAGCCTGGAACCGCTCTTTCTCAACCTTTGTGGTGAGGAGTTTTTGTTTGCAGGCAGGATTCCCTCAACAGGCTAGACTGGAATACTCAGTCTTGTAGAGATGAACCTCTTCATTTTGCTTCCACATGGCTCACTGAGATCAGTCAGAATCATCTGTTCCAATGAAGCTGTCATATGCACCGAGTCAGTTTGCTATGTCTTGCTTTGGTCAGTGTTAGTCTCCTGGGTGAGAATGATAAGAAGCCTTTTGATTGGCAGTAACATTCTTGTTATTGAATCAAACTGAGACATAGCTCTTATGATTCATGGCATTCTTACAACCAAGGGAGGGATAGTCACGCAGCGGTGGTCTTCCAAGTCAGTCATCAGTAGATAGTTTTGAAAGATGTGAAACAATGCCACACGGAATAAAGCAACCTTTTGTTTATAGTGAAATAGAAGTATTACTGTAACAAGGAAATCTGTGAGCTTGTGTTACAGGATCTAGAAGGGGTGCAAATATGTCAGCAGCAGCAGAAGTCGATTTTTTCTGTTTAGTTACCCAAGTAAAATCAATCAGTTCCGTACTAACATTGGCCAAGAGTTGTGTAAAATAATAATTTCTTGGATGTCCATAGAGATGTAGTCATTGCCTAATCTTCTTCCCTTACATTCTGATTCAGTCATTTTTCTTACATCCTCAGAGAGAGAGAGAGAGGGAGGGAGGGTGAGAGAGAGAGAGAGAGAGAGAGAGGCCATCAGAAAACCTGAAATAGGAAGCTGCCATTTTGAACATTTTTCTCTGATGCATACTTTCTCACCCTTTTTTTTTTTGGCTCCCAAAAGAATTTTACGTCATTTCTGGGAAAGGAACGGAAAAATATTTTATGACTGCTGTTTTGATTTGGGTTTATGGTACAATTAGGAATGTTTGCATGGACGATTTTGTGGAAACCTGTTTTGTTTTTGTTTCTTTCCTGCTTGGTTATGGAAATGATCTGTTTGGTGATAATGCCTCCTCAGGGTTATTACTGTGTGTTTGACTTTGATGGAGATGTGTGTGTGTGTGTGTGTGTGTGTGTGTGTGTGTGTGTGTGTGTTGGTGGCTTTATTTTCTGGATGTTTGACATGTTTTATCTTTGAGACCGACTTTACATTTGTTTTTAATCTTGTAATCTATTTTCAAATGGCTAACATGGTGAGATTAAAAAAAAAAAATCTCCAATGATGTTTAAAATGAAATTATAATGTCAGTTGGATGTAATAAAAAAGCTTTGTGTAATAGAACATTTGCCAAGAGTAGAGTTGAAGCTGCGGATATGACCTCTAGATATTTTTCAAATAGGGTTTAAGTTCGAGATGGTAAGTTGAAACGGCTGGGAAAAAAAAAACAACCCAAGGCTTCTTTTTATGTCCCATGGCTCCAGAATGTTTAGTTTTGACTGCACAAGGTTGTCAGCTGTGTACAGAGTCAGCATAGAGTTGTTTTATATATTATTGCTTCATGAATGTGAACAAAGTGCGAGTGTGTATATCCTAGTTATTGTTTGTGCCTGTGATCTGTTGGTGCGTACTGTGTTTCTGTGTTCAGATCGTTCATCTGTTGTATCTTGAGTATTCGTTCATTCATATTTTTTATGCTCTTATCTATATACTGTGCATTCATAGTTTTGATATTTTCAGTGAGTAAGTGGTTAGATTTGTGTTTTTTTATTACCCTGTCTGGTTTATCCGTTTGCACAATTTTTTTTTTTTTTTTTTTTTGTCTGGTTATGAGGTTACCTTCATTAATGAGGTATTGTTTTCACCTGTTCCATAGGCTTGCTTCGATATCTGTTAGCCAGATTAGATGGGGAAAAAAAAGAAAAAAAAGACCTTTAGAACCAGTTTTCAACAAACTTCATCAAAGACAGAATTTCGCCCAAAAGAAGAATTCAATCGATTTTGAAACAGATCCATTGGACAGATCAGGATCTAATGGTGGATTGTTGAGCGATCAGCAAAATTAATAAAAGTACAAGATTTACTTCTTCAGTCAGAATTCCTTCCCCTACAGCAGAGCCAGGTATCTGCTGATAACATGTTTACAAATGTTCCTCTTAATGTAAATTTTTGATGTAACTCTTACAGAGTGATAACTCTTTACAAATTAGTGATTTTCAGGAATATTAAAACCTTCTAGTGATACAGATGTTGATATTTTGTGTGTTTGCATAATTCATTGCAGATAAAAGTACATGAGAAGTAATTCCTTCAGTCCATACCAACAATTACTTCCCCTGGCAGAAAAGAAAATTTTCTTTCTCACTTGAACTGGCTCAACAGGGCCAATTCAGCATTTGTTTAGCCTTGGTGGAGGTCTGTTAGTCTCCTGATTTCTCTTCTGGTTTCTTCACATGTTTGATCATTGAGAATGTTGGATTTTCAGTCAGCGAGCGATGAGGTAGTGGGATTCCTCCAGAATCTGTGTTCCAATGACATCGATGTGGACATCGGCACCATCGTTCACACTGGTATGCAGAATGAGCACGGAGGCTACGAAAACGATACCACCATTGCCCGTCTTGATCAGAACAGGTATCTGTTGAGTGTCAAGCTTTTCGGTAGACTAAGAGGGCGGAGACTTGAAGGAGATAGGGAGTGTGGTGGATGAGGGTGCTTTTTATTGAAGACATGGTGTACGAAGGACAGCAGCATGGCACTGTTGTGCTTGTCCTTTTTCATTGTCATTTTTGAAGAGCAGTTTTTGTCTTTTCCTTTTTTTTTTTTTTTTTTTGAAGTCCTTCATTTTGAATGTAATCTTTACAGAGAAAGGAAAGACTTCTGGTATTAAAGTGGAACTTTCTTTATTCTCCCAAGTCAACTCAACTAGAATTCTGAAGTTTACCCTTGAGGTTATTTTTGCATAGGTGCATCCACACACATCTCTTCTGGTGATGGCCTCATTCTGTTTTTTGGGGTAACATCTAAAGGCAGTACCATTGTACATTTGTTTTCTTTTAGTGTGCCATCCATTCCACCTAGTCATGATGAGCAAATCCTGTACAATCGATAGAATGGGATGTGGTGTTCAGGCGATGGTGGTGGTTGTTATTTAAAAAAAAAATATTTTTGTGTTTTTGTACAGTGCAGACATTCCCGCACACGACCTTGGTTTAAAGCCTCATCCAAAGGATTTTGAAGGGGGGAGGGCGTTGGCGTTTACGATTGCACAGATGTTGAACTTCAAGAGAAAATTTCCTGTCAGCTAGCTATAAGCAGGAATCAAACCCTCGAATGTAGAGAGAAATGGTTTATCTGCTTTGGCCAACCAGGCCTCCGGAATGGATCTAATGTTCCAGATTTTTTTTTTCCCATTCCAGTTTCTTCATGATCTGCCCGGCCACCCAGCAGTCGAGGGCGTGGGCCTGGCTGACCCGCCACATGCCACTGGACGGTTCAGTCCACCTTCGTGATGTCACCTCCATGTTCTCCGGCATCAACATCATCGGGCCTCATGCCCAGCAGCTGTTGGCGGACGTCTCTGACATCTCCACGTCCCGCTCCGACTTCCGACCCATGTCGTGCAAGCGGATGGATGTGGGCAATGCCAGTGGGGTGTGGGCCATGCGTCTGACTCACACAGGAGAGGATGGCTTCATCCTGTACATCCCCTCTGAGGTGAGACCTGTACTGATGGGGGGCGTGTGTATAGGTATGTGTGTGTGTGTGTGAAGTTGCATGTATGTGTGTGCGCGCATGTGTGTGTGTGTGTGTGTGTAGGTGTGTGTGTGTGTGTGTGTAGGGGTGTGTGTAGGTGTGTGTCTGTATAGGTTGTGTGTGTGTGTGTATACATGTGTATATGTTTGAGTGTGTAGGTGTGTATATATGTGTCTGTGTCAGTGTGTGTGTGCACATGTGTATGTGTGTGTGTGTGCATGTGAAGTGCTAGAGTAATAGTTATATGCTGTCTTTATTACACAATTTTAGGTTTCACAGTCAAAGTTACTGATCGATAACAGGTAAAGGGTTGTAACCCATAGACTAGAAACAGACTGTGTACATACATACTAATGAATTTCCTGATTTGTCTTGCAGTATGCCCTCAACGTTTATGACATTCTGATGAGTGCTGGGAAAGACTATGGAGTCAGGAATGCTGGGTATTATGCCCTTCGCCATCTGCGCATTGAGAACTTCTTCGCCTATTGGGGCCTTGACCTTGACGACAAGACCACACCCTTGGAATGTGGCAGGAGTTTCAGAGTGAAGTTCGACGTATGTAACGATGCTAAAGAGCATATGCACAGACACAGTTTTGCACACATGTGTGTGGAACATGCACAGTCATACAGTGATTCATGATTCATGTACACTGGATCATCCGCTAGTGATCATTCTGCACAGCAACTACCTCCTCACAATAAGAAACAAATTTTGCGACCAATCATTTTTTCACACATTATAATACAATATTCAGTTTTTATACAACATCCATTCCCTATTTCATCTGGTGACGGACCAGTCTATAGCCACTTTAGACTTTTTCTGAATTCTTCGCCATCTTGCCTTTGCACAATCTTCAACTTTGCTGTCCAAAATTATGAGGTACCTGTATCTCAACAGTCCCAGTTTTGTTGATAAAACGATCTCTGATGGAAAATGATTTATGATTGGTAGTGACCACACTTTTGATTTCTCAGTGTGTAAATTAGACATTTCATTTAGTTCAGCCATAATTTTCCTGTATGCTGTGTTCTCTGCAAAGTAGATCATAGTTCACTGACTTTAAACAGGACAGAAACTTTGGCTACTTTATTTTTTACAATCAAGACATACCAACTAATGATTTGTTCATTTAAGAATGGCCTTGTTGTGACATTGTTCTCATGATGGTTACATCTAAATGGCCGTCCTATGTACTGATGATGTTGCACAATGTTGTTTTTCCCAGAAAGGGGACTTCATCGGCAAAGCTGCCTTGGAGCGCCAGAGAGACCACGGCATCACCACCCGCTTTGTGCACTTCCAGCTGGAGGACTACGATGTCAACCTTGACCTCTGGCCCTGGGGCGGGAACCCATCTACCGCAATGGACGCTATGCTGGTCTGACCACCACCTGCGGCTTCGGCTTTTCCCTGGACCGCATGGTCTGTCTCGGCTTTGTCAGCGACTTTGACGACAAAGGAAAAGAGCGCCTCCTGCTGAATCCCAATGACTTTGTGATGAAGGACGCCAAGTACGAGATTGACATTGGTGGGACGAGGTTCCCGGCCAAACCGTCAGTGTACACACCCAAGCAGAATGTGACTTACGTCGACCCCTCTTTCATTCCTGTCCCTCCTCAGAGGCACTGAATGTCCAGCTGTCGCCGGATTGGCCTCCATGACCTTGATTTTCTTTAGATTGGCGTTGTGGAGCAGTTGTTGTATGGACAAACTATGCACAAAAGCTGTTCACATGTTATACATCCAAATTTTTATGATGATATGAGTGAAAATGCTTCTATGTTTGAATGAGTCCCAAGAAACCAGAGCACATACAAGGATTAAATGCACTGTATATATGGTTTGTTTTGCTTCTGGTAATACAGAGCTGTATTAGACTATCCAAGATGATTCAGAAACTCAACCAGTTTCACCTTGAATCGTTATTCTGCCTAACGATTATTGCGAGAGCTGCACATCAGCAGTGCAAGTAAAGCTGGTGTGAAGGTTCAGCTGACAGGGTCTGTTTTCACATCACCTTATAACTTGGAATGTCCCGTTTGTAGACTGGTAGACCACTGTAAATGATGAGTCCATGCTGTTAAGCATTTCGTTTTCATAATGATTTGTTAGCTAGAAATAAACATCATCCAGTATCCTGGCTGTTTTCCTAGGATTCCCGTGGCTGGAGCTCATAGCAGCTTCTACCCATGCATATTATCCCTGTCACTACAACCATAAGCATTTCTTGAAGCAACATTATCTTCTGTTACCCTTCACTGTTTGGGTAAGAACTTAATGTCTACTGGTCCATAACTACTTTATTCCTCCAGACAAGTCTTATGTTATTTCACAACCAACCTCTGTGTCTGGTTCCACTGCCACTTCCCGTTCATGTACTTGGTTGGCCGTGGTTGCTGCACTGAAAATCATCAAATCAGGTTGTTGGAAAGTTCACTGTTCAGGAGAGGTAGAGTTGAAGAACTGAGGTATGTGAGTATGAAAATGTAGATGAAATAAATTTAGATAAAAGTAAATGAAGGAATAAAGTATTTATGCTTTGATTTTCTTTTATGAACTTGATTAAATGTACATTTCAGTGTTGACAAACCTGTTCATGATAATTTTGAAACAATTTTATTTGAAGTTATGTCTAGCTTTGCATTCACCTTGTTAAACTTTTTGTGACCCTGCCAAGGACAATTGGTGGGAGAGAGGACATGTTTTATGTATAGTGACCAAAACTGCCATCAGTCCCAGTTCACAGTCTGATGTCATGATTTTCATCAGCAGTCCACTCTGTCATAGAGTCAGCAGTAATAGTTTCCACCAGCTGTCTAAAAGAAAAGCAAAGGACAGAAATACATGTGTTCCTGATAATTGCTTGACCTACACCAAATTGTCGTCCTCAGTTGTTTTGATGGACAATACTCAGTCTTTGTCACTCACTGTCGCACTCATAATGACATGCAAACAAATCTTTAATTTTTCTTCTACTCTTCTTTTTTTTGTTGTTGTTGTTGCTGTTGTTGTTGTGCTTGGAGCAAAGCATTTTGCAAAAGACAGCTACGAGAGCTGGAATCAGTTTCCTCAAAAGGCTGCGTCTTAACACTCAATCCTTCCCAAATAATCTGCATGGGAACAAAATTTAGGGCCACCTGCGAAGAGTGGATCACAGGTTAAAGCATTTGTTTTTTTTCCCTCATTTTAACATGGGCTAGGTTGGGTTTTTTTCCTAGTCATAATCTTTTATTTTCACTTGATATTGTCTATTTTATGGCCAGTTTCATGTTCTGGGAATGGACAAACACAGGGTGTTGCATGTTTTGTGCATGTCAGCACATGTGCATATGTTTGAGTATGCTGGTGTATAGTGTGTGTGTGTCTGTGTCCATGGATTCAAGCGTGTATATGTGTGATAGGAATTCACTGCCATGATATATATCTAGTAATTGAAGAATTGATTTATATGAATGTGATTCAATCACACTGGTATATACTAATCAGTTTCTTTTAATTTAGTTTGCGATTAAGTTTTTGCATTCTTTGAATACTGAGCTTTCTTGGGTTATTTCTTTTATTTTTGTGTGGTATGTGAGTGTTTTTTTTTTTTGTTTTTTTTTTTTTTTAATATATATATGTATATACATTTTATTTAACATTTTTTGTTGTTTTATGGACGTGGTAATGTACAGTTGTGATTTTGTGTTTTGGGAAAAACAACTCTGGTTCAATAGATACATGTTTAAGATAATGACCACATAAGTGAAACTCTTTGATTGTATAATCACAACAACAAAAAGTATCACTTACTCTCTGGTTAAAGTCATAAATTCCCCATGTTTGAACTTGCATAATGTTGAATTTCCGCTAAATACTTGTCCCCATTTTTTCAGACAAAAATGGCTTCTTGTCCCATTCTTTTCATCACACCCATTTAAGGCTGCAAGTCTGAATTTTTCTGAAAAAGTAATACAGTACCTCAAGTCAGTGACTCGTGAAAAATGGTGTCTGGCAAGAGCTGCAGGTCGCCTGTTGTTCCCAGTTGCAGCTGGACAAGGAAACTGTCTGATCCCACCAAAGACTTTACCTGGGATAGAGCAGCAACAATTTTCACTTACAAACTTATCACAAAGAGTAAGTGATCTGTTGACATTTTCTTCTAAGTTTTGGAATGTTCCAGTCAAACTTCAGTTTTGGTCACAGACTTTGGGGAGCCATGAGAATATTCTGGACAGTCAGCACACATTTGCTGTGTTGACACATCTGCAAACCTAGGCAACAAAAAAAATTACTCTCCGCGATTCCAGCTTCAAAGACTTTGGACTTGGGTGATGGTTTTGGCCTTGAAAGTTGCTTCAGAAACATGCTCCTGTGCAGTCACATTATCTTCAGATAAGTTGCTATAGCAGTACTTACTTGACTGAAAATGAACAGCTTTGAAAAAAATGCCCACACAAGTAACTTACATTGCTGTGCCAGCAACACAAACTTCATGATGCATTCACAAGTGTTCTGTAGACACCTGGAAAAAATCGACTTCAGTGACAAATTTTGCTTCTATTCTTTCTGGATATATCAGTGAATGAGCTTGATTAGAAATTGTACAAATAATGTCTGTTTCTGTGTGTAGAGTTCATTTCACTGTTTGAATCTGACCTGCGGTTCTGGACTTTCATACCATGCCAGCATACCAGGAGCAAATGGCATGCCAAATTCTTCAACACCTTTGCTTGCAGAGTAGATGTCTTGCACTGAGTGACTGCTCTGTGTGTGTGTGTGTGTGTGTGTGTGTGTGTGGTGTTTCTCAAGCCTTGCACAGATATTGAAAGAGTGAGTGAAAGGTGATATGCATGGGGTTTGATGTGAACTTTGTGGAGAAAAAGTGATGGATGTGCTTATGTCTGAGGCTCATTCTCAGGTCACTGTGTGTGTGTGGTGTTTAGAAAGCAGGATATGTTTTAGATACCAAATCTTTAATATGAAGTAAAGGTGATCGACAGTATGCATCAGTGGATGTATATAATGTGTGGAAAGCCAGATATTTGTTTTAAATGGAGAAATCTGTATTTTGAGATGTAGAAAAAAAATGATAAGTGTGTGTGTCACTCAAGCCAGGCATAATTATTAACAAAATGTGACAGATATGTGTGAGGTTTGATCTGGCCTTTATGAAGAAAATGTGATTGATATGCTAATGCCTGAGGTACCTGGATGTATGTTTGTTTTTAGAAAGCAAGATATGTTTTAAATGCACAAATCTATACCGTAAAGAAAAAGTGATGAATAGTATGAGTAAAAGGATGGTATGTAGGTGCATGAAGAATGCAGAAGATTTGGATTACACTGGAACTGTTCAGTTATAATGAACATAACTACTTTATTTGTACTTCAGTAGAAGGTGTGGGGGTGTGGGGGTGTGGGAGGGGTAAGATCAAACTGTATGATACAAAAGTTAAAATGTGTGATCAGTTATATACGTAATCTTCATCATTATCATTGTGGTGATGGTTTTTTTTGTTGTGTGTGGCCTTTTCCTAGTTTGCTTGAGTGTTGATGAGCATGTGCCATTGTGAATTTCTCACAGGCGATGACAGAATAAATTTCATATGTAACATTAATGATTAAGCCTTTCAGGAATAATGTTTGTGCACAAGCCTTCTGCCCAGTCCCCTCGTGGTTTCCTGTCTGCATTCTCATCTTTTGAATGGGATGTTGTTGAGAAAG
Source organism: Conus betulinus (assembly GCA_016801955.1). Classification (NCBI taxonomy): domain Eukaryota; kingdom Metazoa; phylum Mollusca; class Gastropoda; order Neogastropoda; family Conidae; genus Conus; species Conus betulinus. Next base: position 615,226 of record JADBJO010000203.1, read on the forward strand.
GACTCATTTACAAGGCTCATTCACACACGCACATACACAAACAGGTTTAGAACCACCACACCACCATCACCCTCACTTTTCTCCCTCCTTCCCCCCCACCCTCCCCCCCTTCCCATCCTCTGCCCAATGGCACAAAATGAACTTTTTGAAATGCCTTAAGAGCTACTTTCAGAGCAAAATGACCCCCAGGTTTTCACTATATCCCCCCTCCCCGGGTGTTCCTCCCCTCTCTCAGCTCTTTTGTGGATGCTCTTGATTTGCTGTATGAGAATACATTTTTACCGCTCACACACATCTGTATGCTCTCCTAACTCCCATTCAGCTTTCTGGCAAGTGCACTTCATTTGGATCATGAGAAAAAAAAATTGTTGCTATCTCTCTCTTCCACCTCCCCCCCCCCCCCCCCCCTCCCCTCAACCCCACCCCTTCACCTTTCTGCCTAAGTCACTTTTGGTGAATGCACTTCATTCTATTGAAAAGAATGAATTGTTGCAAAACCTTCCCCTTCCAGCACACACAATTCTGTGTGTGTGTGTGTGTGTGTGTGTGTGTGTGTGTGTGTGTGTGTGTGTGTGTGTGAGTGTGTGCGTGTGTGTATATGTGTGTGTTTCACTGTTTGTGTGTGTGTGTGTGTGTGTGTGTGTGATCTGTAGACGTCAAAAAAGAAATTTGGCCCATCTCATCCTTTAGCGATTGACCCCTGCACCAACACATCTAGAGTCAATATGTGTGAAAAAACGAACAAAATGTTATTTGTTAAGGGAAAGGAATAAGCACAAAGTCATGTTTTTTTTTTTTTTTTCATCCAACCCTCAAAGAAAGAAAAGATATTTGCAAATATATGAAAAGAACGCATCACACAGAATTGCGTGTCAACACATGCACGACAATGAATATATGATAATGCACAACGATTATTACAATATGATTTATTTAGAGGAAAAGAAGATGGAAGAAGGGATGGAGAGAAAGAGAGAGAGAGTTGAGAGAAATAGCATGTAGAGAGAGTTTCTGATCCAGAGAGAGTTGAGGAGAAATAGCATGTAGTGAGAGTTTCTGATCCAGAGAGAGAGACAGCATACATAGTTCTTCAACCAAATAGAGAAGCAACGTGTGTTTCCCATCTACCTGGAGAATAAGAGAGGTATGACTGAAGATCTACCACTTGCTTCCTGTTTGTCAGTGTCATTTGACAGACATGGAGTATCATCAGTTGTTGCTGGCTTCCTGCCTTGTCACAATGCTTTGTAACACAGATGGTGCACTTTGTCATTTTAAAGTTCACACACAGACTGTTGACTAATTGTCCATCATGGTAGACAAAAACCTGCATTAAAGAATGTGAGACCTCAGAAATTAAATATCTCGACATGAAAAATTTTGTTTTCAAACAAAACAAAATGAAACAAACAAAAGTGGACAAAGAAGAGCATCTAGAAGCGGACATTAAAAAAAAACCACCCAAACTAGAGGGAAAACACTAGAGCATCTACACGCACATATTTGTTCAAGATAGCCACTTATTCTTCAACTTTGATCAGCTATTTTTCTGAAGAAAAGAAAGCTGCCAAAGTCCTTGTGTGATTCTGTGCATATCAGGAGAATGCAGTACTTCAAGGCTTTGTTCCATGTAGCTCAGCTCAATCATGCATTCTTCAATTGTGGTCAGTTAACTATTGTGAACAGAAATACGTATGTCACACACAACTATGTGGAAAGTACAGTCCTTCATGGCTTTATTTCATTTTGCACAACACCATCGCAGTGGTTAATTAGGTATTGGCACACACACACACACACACACACACACACAACCGCATGTCAAAATCATTCTGTGATTCCGTTTATGAGAATAATTCCTTCACTGTTTATTCCATTTTCCGTGGAACATGGTGATATTTTTGACAGTTATATGTCCACAGTTTGCTAGGGATACAACATTTTACAAAAACAAAACAAAATTGTCGTGAATTTGCTCACGGCGGTGCGCTATGTGCACTGAATCCAGTTCTCAACCCAGCAGTTACGCTGAAGAAGTCGGCCGGACTGCCGACGAAAGCTATGCACTCAGTGAGTAGCCTTCTTTAACTGAGTGACCTGTTTTAGTCTGGTAGCCAAAACAAAACAAAGAAACAAACAACAAAGAAGATCACAGTGCTTGAGAGCGTGCTAACTGAAGGCGACTGTGTTTACAGGCAAGCGCAAGTTGTACAGCAGAAGAAGAAAAAGAAACAACTGAAGGTGCTGGGGAGGACCCAGAGAAGCACTGTCTTCACCTGCCTTTAGAGCAGTCCTGTACCACCCTTGGAGGCCTGCGCTGTGTTGACGATGGTACAGGCACGCGCAGGACACTCCATTAAGATATCAAGGGACATAACTGCTCCTGAACAGAGGTAAATCAGACTACAGGATGCAACTCATAACAGCCTTAAAGTAGCAGCCCCCATGGGCGTACCAGCCCGTATTTCATGACTGCAGAGCCCACCGGCGAAAAAACACCACCCTCCAGCTGTGTCGACACACCCACAGACCCCCACCACCCCTGCCCACGGACAGATGAAGACAGTGCCACTCCAGACACAGCCAAGCTTTCGCCATACGGTCTTATGTGCCCTCAAGAGAGAATCCAAAGTTGTAGTCTTTCCCACTGTCAACAGGACTTTCCCTGTGGTCAGTGGGTCTTTCCCCTCACCGTCACTGGACCTTTCTCCAGGGTTGTGACAGAGTTGTGCATTATGATCCTTTTTTCTCTTCAACAGGTTTATATTACCCAGATAGATTTATATCATCCAAATATATTCACCTGTGTGTGTGTGTGTGTGTGTGTGTGTGTGTGTGTGCGCGCGCGTGTGTCTGTATGTGTGTGCGTGCGTATGTGTGTGTGCGCGCGTCTGTATGTGTGTGTGTGTGTGTGTGTGTGTGTGTGTGGTGGAAGGTTTGCGTGGGGGATCAGGTACAGACACCTAGGAAGCAACCAAAATGTGTGGTTCAAGTCTTCTGCTATAGTTGGAGTCGAAGTCTTTGGACTGGGAAGATAAATCACGATCCTGTGTACAGGAAACGTTTTATTGCACATAGAGCAGACCCCATTTGGAGTTGTCTGTTGTATAGAAAAGTCCACTTTGATTGGTCAATAAAAACATACAGATAGAAAAAAAACAAAACAAAACAAAACATGTTTTCCTGCACTGCCACAAATGTGATATCCCCCCCCCCCCCCCCCCCCCCCCCCCCCCCCCCCCCCCCCCCCCCCTCTTGGGAGAGCAAGCCGATTTTCAGACAGATTTTCGTGATGATCATGCAGTAAAAGACAACAATCTAAAACGGGAGAGTAATGTGTATGAAGCGACATAGATCGTTACATGAACACACTGTGTCCACTCACAAATGCCAGGATGTATCAAGTACGTAACTTAGGAAGACATTTCCGACTGTGTGTCACGTCCTCAACTCCCCACCACGAAATGATGACAAAGCGTGACAGCCGTAGGTTTCAGTGTACGTATCTAAAATGCTGGTAATGGTGGTTTGTGACCTGGCCATGTCAGTCGTCACCAACACAACACACAGTTAAGCTAAAGATAACGAAAGCCTTTTTTGTTTTACGTTCAGTGTGTGTGTGTGTGTGTGTGTGTGTGTGTGTGTTTACATGATTACTGTGCACGATTCTGTAACTATGTCGTTACTTATCGTCTTTTTAAGAGAAAAAAATTTTTAATGTCAGCCCCAAAACATCGCACTTGAAGAAGATCCACAACTGGTGTTGCGGGTTTTTCGTACTTGCTTTTCCTGTTCGTAATTTCTTCACTCCTTCAATATAAGTTAAGTTTTAGGTTTTCATGAGATCAGTGGTCCACCTTTAAAATGGCAATTAAGCCAGTATGTTTCGCTGTGATGTTATATAGGCCTACAATATCAAAACTGGACTCTAATGCCTTCAGTTTTCGCAAAATATGGAGAAAACGTATAAACTATGATAATGTCACTTTCTAACCTTAAATGACAGTTTGAGCTCAGGGGGAAAAAAGCGTTTAAAATCTTTTCTCCCTGGTTACTCATGTGTAATAAAAGACGGTCACACACGTAATGTTCTGATCCCTAGCTGATGCATCTGTACCATGGTGCGCCCCCAGCTGGAATATGCGCGTGCGAAGTGTGGGATCCGCACACTGACAACACACATACAGTCCCTTGAGAAGATCCAGAGGAGAGCTGCCCGCTGGGTAGTAAACCGCTACCGCCAAACATAGAGCGTGGGAGAAATGCTTGACCAGCTGAGATGGACATCACTGGAAGATCGGCGAAGAAGAACCCGCCTGACAACACTGTACAAGTATCACCATGGCGACATCATGATCGAGACCAACCATGCGCCAAGACTCCTGAAAACTGGATACGCCACTCGGCACTTTCATGTACACCAGTACGCCATGGAGTCCTGCCGCAGAAACTATCGTAAACACTCCTTCTTCCCCCGCACCACCAAGGAGTCCATAAGCTCCCATCTGAGGCAGTTCAATCAGCCTCGGTGGTAGACTTTCAGTCCTACCTCTGATCCATCCCCCCCCCCCCCCCACTCCCCCCCCCCCATCTCCCCCCCCCACCCATCCCCTCCCACCCCATGCCTAGAGTACAAACCCTCCCCACCCACACTCCAAAGTAGGGCCTACAAAGTATGGTTAGAGGTCTGAAACAGTGGGTGTGGTGGCCCCCACTTCCCCTGTCCACTGTCCATGCAGTTGGTAGTGAGCACTGACTGCATAAACTGACCCACAACTCTCACAGCAAACTGGAACCCCCTTTGTAGATACCAGAATCTTCAGCTTGATGAAGGCGGGCAGATAACAAAGAAGAACAAAGAAGAAGATAGTGTTCAAGTACTTCGGCTGTTCGGATGATCCCTGGAGTCTTTTTTGGCCAGGGTACGACAACAACACAGCTACAACTCATGGCAGTCTTTTGGAGCTATAATCCTCGTGAATAAGCGCTACCTTGCTGTTCATTCTTGGGCAGGGGGAGTGGGGGGGGGGGGGGGGGGGGGGGGGGGGGGGGGGGGGGGAGACCTGTGTGAGTGAGTGTTTTACTTGTGTGGAGTTCTTATTAAGCCTTACGAGATCTTCATTGAGAAAGAACAGCTGTTTTGTACATAACCCACTGACTTTCTCAGTGGAGGAACAGTACGTTAGCACTATGCCTTCACTGGAGAATAATACTCTTCTTCCATCTCTCTATTCCATTGTGGATGTGCAGCATTTAAGACCACAATTCCTACCAGAACTGTGGATTTTAGTTCGTTTGTTCCAGGTTCTTTCTGACAGGTACAGACGACAAGACCCTGATTGATTATCTTACCATTTCACCCGTCATGCATCATCAGTCTCATCGGCCCATCTACCTGTATGCTCAGAGAGAGAGAGAGAGACAGAGAGAGAGAGAGAGAGGACGGTCACAACAGGGTTAGCGTACAGTGTTGTCTTATACAAACGGCCTTTGTGCATCATATTTGAAGTCAGGTTGTAAATCTACCAGCATCTTTCAAACTAACCCTCATAAACCCAGGGCCATCTGCTGGACATCTGTTGTGCTCTTGATCAATATTATGAACACGCTACGGTTTACATCTGGAGAGGAAGGAAGGCACGGGGAGGGGGAATTATGTGAAGGGGGGGGGTGGGGGGGGGGGGGGGGGGTAGGGCTGACGGTGACTCTGCATGATGACTGCTTTTTTTTTGACAAACTTGTTTCATAGGATACCGAGGTGGCCAATGCTGGACACTGATTCTGCTCCTGACTGGGCAGCAGATTTGAGACTGCGTACACACACACACACACACACACACACACACAATCTAGTACTGGGGGAAAACAAGTGCAGGCTAACAATTCCTCATCAATAACTTCGTAAAGATAAATTTAAAAAAAAAAATGGGGATTGGGGTGGGGGTGGGGGGGGGGGGGGTGGTGGTGGTGGTGGTGGTGGTGGTGAAAAATCAGGGAGATAGATTATAAACACAGTTCTTCACTAGTAGCATATGGGGACCATTGTAATTTATCTTTGAAGACAGAATCATTCATAATATCACCTGCTCTGAGGCCTTTCGCCTGATGATTCAAACTTATCAGGGAGATACTGCTAATTGTATCTATCCTCCCTTCTATCCTCCTCCCTTCGCATCAAATGGAGATGATACCACAGTCTAGAATTCTGTGATATCGCTCACAACCAAGGGTTCAAAAACAGAACCCAACAGCACCCCAAAGCAGGCAGCAATTGATGGATCAGTAAAAAAAACGAAAAAAAAAAAAAAAAAAAAAGAAAGAAAGTGTGGTCAGGAAATAAACTGCTGGAAAAGTAAAAGTAAAAAGTAAAAACAGTGTAAAATATAGGGGGAAACTCTTTGAACCTATGCTTGAGGATCCATTTAAGATTGCAAGGGAAGTCAAAAGTGGCCAAAAGTCAGAATAGTCAGTCCTACTGTTAAATAACCCAAGCATTGTCAGTCACGATTAAATAATGCCAGGCAAGAGAGAGAGAGAGAGAGAGAGAGAGAGAGAGAGAGAGAGAGAGAGAGAGAGAGAGACAACTGAACAACAAATCCTGAAAAAGAAACCAACAGCAAAGGCAACAAAATGTATATCAGTTCATACCATGACAGCCACACTATTCGCATCCAAAGGATGGACCAACCAGGCTATGTAGAAGGCAACTTCCTTTATCAGTGGAAAGCCACACACACGCACGTCACATTTCCATACTCATGCAGCTCCTAGAAGTCAACTTGATACAGAAACCAGGGCCGGGATTTGTGTGGAGCTAACATTGGACTGTGTGTGTGTGTGACAGAGATGGCTGCGCTCAAAAAATAAAATGTCAATACCTACTCAGGGGAGTAGACAAAAAAAAAACAACAAACAAACAAACAAAAAAAAAAAAACAAAAAAAAAAAAAAAAAGAAAAAAAAAAAAAAGGAAAAAGGTGAAGACATCGTGACAGCGCCCAAAATGTCAATACCTACTCAGGTGAACAGACATGAAGAAAAGAAAAGATCATGTGAAGATACCACATATCTTTCTGCTGGAAATAAAGTTGCCCTTTCTCAGCTGGGTGAAGCAAATAGATCTAGAGACTCAAACATTTGATTTGCAGCCCATCCAGAGCAACCAGTGGGATATCAACTCCCGCATCACAGGCCCACAGTTTTTCACACCAATTTCTATCTGCGATCTATACTGTCAAGTGGACTGATGGGGCAAAGCTGCTCGGGGATGCCAACCAGTGGCATCTGTCCCATGAAAATTGCAGGGTTACTCCCGCTGAACATGACATCCAACACTGAATTACCTCTCTTGGCAGATTTCTACACGCCGTCTCCTGTCAGGTTTTAGGTGTGCTATCAGTTCTGCTAGGCGTCATCTCAGCCTTGGTGTCACTCACTGGTCGAAAAGCAAGTTTCAGGGTGCGTTATTTTTTCTGGCTCATCTTCTACAGCAGCGGCTACATGCCAATGTGACCAAATGCTGATGTGACCACGCGCCGATGCCCTTGTGACCACATGCTGATGTGACCACATGTTGTTGTGACCCAATGGCTCACGACATGAGGTCACATCGGCGTGTGGTCACTTCGGTATGTAGTCACATAGGCAAGTCTACCAATCTTTGGTAAAATACTGAAAATCATGGTCACAATGACACTTAGTCACAATGACACTGGGTCACAATGACATGTTATCACAACAACATATGGTCACAACGACACTTGGTCACAACACCACTCGGTCACATCGACATGCCCGCCCTCTAAACCTACTGTGTGGCATTGGCCCAACACTACTACTCGCTCCAGATGCCTAATACATTGGATTGATCTGTTGCCGTCTCAGGACCATTGGTTCACAGAGAGCAGTCAACTTCTGGTCACCAAGAGGTGAGTCACCGGAGGAGACACTGCCCTGCTGCAGAGTCACATGGTGGTGGCCAGGGGTGCCTATTCACAAAACCTTCGAATGACGACAAAAATTGCAAAGGCAAGCTTATTTTCTCCAAATCCACTGCTTTTTTTTTTTCTTTTCTTTCTTTCCTTATTTATTTATTTTTTTGACACTTGTCACCTATTTAGCAGAGAGAGAGAGAGAGAGAGAGAGAGAGAGAGAGAGAGAGAGAGAGAGAGAGAGAGGGAGGGAATAAAAATCACGCAAACCAACTGTTTCATCATTTATCTCGTCTTTATTCCATCTTCATGTTATCACTGCAAGGAATCCATTGTTGAAGATCTAAGTTTACAGCATTGTCATGTTATACATTAGGAATAATTATTAAAACACAAAGAAGTGCATTTTTAGGATCAGGGGAGAAACAACAATTCACAAATACAAACCCTATAATCTTCATATATTAACTCAAAAAAAAAAAATCATCTATAAATACAAATGGAACAAGAGTTTTACTTTAGAAGATTTGCTCTGAAACAAGAATTTTGGCACAGTACATATTTTCGGACAGCAAAAAAAAACATCCCCCCTTCCTCCCACCCAATGAAAGGTCTCGAATATTCGTTACTATTACTATAATGTGTTTAACTCATTTTGACTCATGCGTTTCCAGTGATATTTGACAAGCACTGCACTATACAAACTGCCTACCTTAATTACTCATAGCAGTTTGACCTAAATGTTTTCCACTGAACCTGTGGGCATTGGGATTTCAGTCAAACCACTAACTAGGGGGAGGTGAGGACAGAAAGGAGGTGGGAGTGGTGAACATGCTCACATTTTGACCATGTCATTCAGAAATTACACACAAAAAAAAACATTTGGGAATGGGAGGGAAGGTTGGGGGGGAGGGGGGGGGGGGGAGAGGGGAAGGCATTTTCCAACTCTGCAGAATCTGTTGTCATAATTCTCACCTTGTGTTTATTACCTCAGTCTCACAGACTGCTTGTCACAATTCTCACCGGTTCACAAATTCCATATCAGACTCTGCGGCAATCAGTTTCATCAGATATCCATCCGCTCCATCCCAGAGTACAGACTGCTGTCACAATTCTCACCGGTTCACATATTCCATAGCAGAGTCTGTGGCAACAACTTTCACCTGTCATCAGTTCCATCCCAGAGTACAGGCTGCTGTTTCAATTCTTCTCACCGGTTCACGACTGCATATCAGAGTCTGCTGCGATAATTTTCACCAGTCACTGGTTCCTTCCCAGAGTACGTTGCAATAATTCTCAGCAGTTGTCAACTCACATCTCACAGTCTGCTGTCACGCTCCATGACTTCTCTCACCATCCGTCAATCCCAGTCACCATCGTCACACTCACAACGTGACACTGACCACTCCTCTTCCACCCCCAACAGATTCAAAAGCTCTCTCCCACAGACGAAGGCGCTACCCACCTGCAGACCCTGCCACATCAATGCCGCAAGGTAAGGTAAGGTAATGTTGCTTACAGCCCAGCCGACCGCAGAGGGCCACATGAATGCCGCAAGATGTCAAAGATGCCCATAGAAGCCCTAGAGAAACTCAGGGAGGGAGAGGGAAGGGCGAGGGTTGGGGGTGGGTGTCAGCAAGATAATGAAAGCAGACTGCAGACTTCACTCCACACTCTGGACATCCTGATTGAAAACAGCTGGGGACACACTGCTGCTGCCAATGCCTTCTCAGACTCCCAAGTCTTTCCTGCCAATTCAGAGCATGAAGTGACTTTTTAAAAAATAAAAATAGGGTGGGAAGGGAGGGAATGGGAGGTGGGAGAGAGATACTACTTTATTATCATATCAAACTGTTTACACTTTGGCTTAATTTGTCAAATGGACTTGGGTGAAAAGTTGATAAGAGTTCTCTGCTGGTGAGACTATAATAGGTTCTCTTCAGACTACATTGGATTTTACAATAGATTCTGCTTGAGAATATGTTGGGTATTCACTATTGTGTTTCCTGTTGGATAAAATCTTTTGTTTGTTTATTTCTTACTCAAAGGAATTCCCAATTAACATGGTTATATTTCTAGGTAATGAACTTAAGGAGACCTTGACAACCATTCTCAGAGTGTGTGGGGTTTTTCCATTAGGACAGACAATGATGTGGAATTCTCCAAGTAATATGTTTTGAGTTTTCTCTCAACTCCACAAGGTGCTGATCATTCACACCACCACAATTCTTCCACTCAGTGTGAGTAATGGCCTGATTTTTTTTTCCATACAATTTTGGAACGTTACAACCAAGAACCTAAACTGATGTGTGCTGGTGCAACTATGCAACATTTGTCACAGTTGGGGTGATTTTAGGTCTGTTGATGTGTTAGACATGATGGTGTAGGCAATTTGAAACCTGTAGACACTTGATATTAGAAGTGGTTGGATAGATGAGTTATGGTCTGCTACAAACTGATAATGGTGCTGAGGATTTGTGGTGCAACAAGCTAATAAATTACCTGTGTGGTGCAGGCGATTTGGATTCTGTTACATGTGGTGGGTGTGGCTTACTTTAGGTCTGACATGTTTACTTGTGGTGGTGTTAAGAAAGGGGGGGGGGGGGGGGGGGGGGATGTCGTCTGAAACAACCTGATGTGAAAAAAAGCTGTCCAGCTGATGTCATGAACAGCGAGAGTATGGCAAGAGTGAAACTCACTCTATCTCATTCACAGGCAATCCTCGCAGACATTCTGTAGAACAGATACACATATATACATTTTCAAACAAGCATATTTGAGGTTTTTTCTTTCTTTTAATATGCTTTTACGTTCCTTTTTTCTGGTCCAAATCTGTAACAGATGACTTAGTTTTACAAAGTGCAGTTTATAATATATAATACCTTTATAAACCTTCCTTATCCATCATACTGTATTCTGTCACTCAATTTCGGTGACTTAAAAAAAAAAAATGTATATACCCTACATTTTATACTATTTACATGATTTTAGTTTTTCAGCAACTTATTTCTTTACTACATTTTCTTTCCGTTTGACTTTTTCTCCCCTTTGCTGGCTGCTTAGGGTGCTGTTGGATTCCATTTTTGAACCTTTGGTGGGAGAATACCACAGATTTATAGACTATATCATATCTCTGTTTGTTGCCAAGGGAGCACAGACAAAATCAGCCGTGCCTCCCAGAGATGAAAGGCCTTCAAGCAGGTGATAGGAATGGTTCTGTTTTCAAGATGGATTACAACGGTCCCCATATGCTGCTAGTGAAGTATTTCATATGTATCTTTTCCTGATTTTTTCTTTCTCATTTTCTTTTTTTCACCCCCCCCCCCCTCCCCCCCCCCCCCCCCCCCCCCCCCATTTTTTGTTGTTGTTGTTTTGTTTAATCTTTGCCAAGTCATTATTTTACTGACGAAGGAATTGTTAGCCTGCACTTGTTTCCCCCCACTGTTAAATTTTCTCTCTCTCTCGCTCTATGTACATATTTATAAACAGGGGTAGGCTGGGGCTAAAAGCCCCCTTTGAAGGGGTACATACCAACTATGAAAAAAAAGGAATTATATGCCACACAACAGTTCAAGTGACTAGAAAGGGAACACATTCTCCGTGCTTTTTCATGAATCCAAACCAATGTCATGACTGAAAACACAGCCTTCTTGCTACAGACTCGCACGACAATAATCCACCAGTGAACTGCATTACAGAACTGCTTTAGTTCTTTTTTCTCCATTTCAGTTCCGACTGTTCACTACTAGAGAAGGAGGATGCGATGGTATCTTGTTGATGGAAGTAACAAGTACATCGGTCTGCATGTCTTCTTATATAAAAATCCAGTCATACTGGGTCAGATCCTGAACAAAACACCTGGAACCACAAGACCAAAAGAAAAAAAAAAAAGACAGACATAGTACGGACATAGCATGCTCAACATAGTATGAAAACAAACAAACGAAAAAAAAAAAAAGACTGTAAATCTCCAGTTTCATGTTTGCAAATAAAAAACCATGCTGACCAAACTGTAAATTTCTCCATGTATTTCTCTCTCACTCTTGATAGATAGACAGATATGGAGGGCTGGATATACACACATACGTATGAATGGAGGATGGATGCATGGATGGATGGATGGATGCATGGATGGATGGATGGATGGGGGACTGGCACAGAATGTCTCTACATCTGAAATTTCATCAGAACTATCCTATGTGGTGCATTTCATGTGGTGTTTCACTGGTGTATTAGATGTGATACATATCACCTCTGAACACTGACCCCTAGGAAATGTTTAAAAACTGGGTCTTTAAGTATAAAGGAGTGGGTCTTTAAGTGTAAAGGAGTGGGTCTTAAAGTATAAAGGAGTGGGTCTTCATCAGGACACACAAATCCATGACAAGCAAGGGATCGAGTGTTCCATGAAAAACAAATCTGTCAAGGACAGGAGACTTTGTATGACACTTCTTTTTTTTTTTAATGGACAGGATTCATTATAACTATGTACAGAGGGGGCAACAGTTCTGTAACTTTCTCATCCTGAACAGGACTTGACATGAATTAGTGTTCTTGTGACACTCTCTTCCATAATTAGTTTGTGCACAGAGACCACCACAAAAAAAAAAAAAAAAAAAAAAAAAAAAAAAAAAAAAAAAAAAGCGAAGTGCATGGGCAAGCAGATTGTTGCAGCTGCATTCTTATTCTTAGGCAGTACGCGAGCTTCAGTCCATGAGTTGTGTGGTGTTTTAACAAGTCCTGTAAAAGTCCATGATTGGGCCATTCTCTGTCCCCCACTTATATTTATGTCAACTTCTTTTCCGCTAGTTATGTTCAAGCCCATGCATCGTGACATTTCATCCAATATGTCAAGTTAAACTCAATGAATTGCAGCACCCTCATCCATCAGTCATGTCAAAGGTCAATGGAATGCAAAGATTCGCTGTCTATGGACAGACAACCTGCCTGTGACTGTGAGGGTGGATAAACTGACCACAGGTCTTGATCTGTCATGAAACCATCAAGAATTCCTTGAGCTCATCTGTACATCAGGCTTTACAGCTGCCAATGCTGTCTGCGAGTGCCAGCGCAAACACATCTTCTCTTGTGACCCTGAACCAAACTTCAAGGTTGAAAGAGTTCAATGTTTCAAGGGGTCTAGTTCTGAAAATGTTGCAAATGTTAATTTTTTTTTCAAATGTAAGACAGTACTGCACAGAGCATACACACACACACACACACACACACACACACACACACACACACACACACACACACACACACGCCCTCTCTCTCTGACACACACACACACAAACACACACACATATATATATATATATATATATGCATCATGTAAATCTAACAAGTAACATAACCATTTTGTTTTTAGAAAGGAGCTGAAAATTCAAAATAAACAAAGAAAGAAAGTAAATAAAGGGAGTTATGAGCATTATGATTTGAAACAACAATGGACACTTTTTCAGACAGGTAACAAATTACATTCTCTATTTTTCACAAACATACTGATAAATGGCGAAAGATGAAATGGGATGAGTGTGCGTGGGGTGAGGAGGTGCAGAGAGTAGGGGTTGGGGTGGGGGGTCAGGGAAGGCATGACAGGAAAGGAGATGGGAGGACAGAGAGGGGAAACATGTTTACACACATAATCAATACAAATTCTGTTCTTCCTTGTCACACACACGAAAAAAAAAAAAAAAGTTTCTATAATTCTAGCATATTACACAACTACCAACACACATCATCGTCAAAGATAAAACATATGAAACAGCAAATCTTGACAGCAAACATGTATGAATGGACACACAAATATTTCTTTAAATTTTTAACCATTGGGGATAAAAAAAAACAACTCCATGACAAGTGAAAACAACTAATTCAGATTTTTCTTTGTTATTTACATGTCTGAAAATATAATGAGCAAGAGAATCAAGTTGCTAGAGGGCCAAACAATGGAACAAATTACTACGCAGAAGCAACACATTTCAACCTCATGGTCTTCTTCAAGCATGAACAAATTTTATTTATATTTCATATGAGGCAGTCAAGAAAATTGAGAAACAATCATGCAGCTGAGAAAAAGCCCTTCTAAAGAGTAGGAAGTGTGATATGAGTTATGTTCTCCTGCATTGGCAACTAGAGGTAAAAGATGAACTTTAGACAAACAAACGAAGAGTTAAAAACCAACGAACAAAAACCTATCTGAGAGAAATATCAAAGCTGATTATCAAAAGGTAAGTCAAAACATATTACTTCTGTGTCGTAAAATATTCGTTCTCGTCATTTGGCGATCTGCTTGCACAGACTGGATTCTCCTTTTAACAAGTCATCACGAGACCAGCGTCTCACTGTACATGTGGTCAACACCAGCAAGGACTAAGAAGAAGCAACTGATTCTGGGAAGAGCAGATTGGTGAGTCACATCACAGTCTGGGTGCTCATCTGCTGACTGTACGATGTAGCACCTTCTCCCTCAGCAGATGCAGTGCATACAATCAGGGTTAACAAAAACAAAAACATGGTCCCCTGCTCCGCTCAAGCAAGACAATTATGAACAAAGCCAACGCCAGCCTACAGTATGGTAGCAGTCAAAAATGCTGATCGAGTAAATATTGGAGACAGGAACAAATTAAAAAAAAAAAAAAGAAGCTGAAAGCAATACAAAAGTACATATTCTTTTTTTTTTTTTAAAGCAAAGTTCTTGATTATGGTATACTGATAATCGAACCCTTTTTCAGCTAAAATATACTGCATCATTCATGAATGTTGCTTCTTCCTGTCAATCTTTATTACTTCTACGACTATCATCATCATCATCATTATCATTACCATTATGATCATCATTATCAAATGTGTTATTACTCTGCTGCTGTACTTCATTGTCAAGAGCTTTTCTGTACATGTATAATGATCTCATTCTGATTTCACAGTCCCACCTGTAATGTCATTGTACAACTGGTCGGATGACTATTCAACAAATAGTCGTGAGAGGAGAAAAATCATGTGACAACTCACAAAAGCAACTGGTCTGAGAGAAAGATAAAAACGACAGCACAAAATGTGTAGACAGCACAAAATGTCTAGACATCAAAATTACGCTTGCTTTCTTGGTCACAAAAAATGGCCCAAACAGTTCAACAGTGATCTACAATTCATACGCTTTGACAGTAACTATGGTTAAAATCAACTAAACATTATACATGAATACTGAAGTATAAACTGCACAATGACTTCCAGAACAAGTTCTGATCAATCACAAGAGATACCTTGAAAAAAAAAAAGAAGAAGAAAGAAAAACCCTTTTTTTTCTCATCTGCCCATGAACAAAAAACAAATAAATCATATGAAAAGCAACATCTATCACTAGTATCAGCTTCCCAGCGAACATTTAAAAAAAAAAAAAAAAAAAAGAAAAATCACCCCCCCCCCCCCCCCCCCCCCCCCCCCCCCCCCCCCCCCCCCCCCCCCCCCCCCAAGTGATCAGTGTCATGGATTGAGGGCTGGGGAGTCGTGGACTTGATTCCCTTCACAGCCATTTATTACTGGGACTTTTCAGCCCTGGGAACCCCCTAGTTAGAGTTGAGGTTGCTATGGGTTCCAACTGGGAAAACAGCAATAACAGTTGAATTCTATTGGTATAACAGATGCACCTCAAAAAGCGTTGCTCAAATGTCCTGACCAACACAGCAGGTGCCCGTCTCTTTCGGGCCTGGTTGAAACGGGATATATATAATGAAATGAAGCACAGGCTGCAGCCCTGTCCCACAGTTTCTGTTCCTAATGGAATTCCAGTTTCATCTTATCACCGTCATCCTCATCGATCACAATGAAACAAATTCCTATTCCTGGACCTTCATGACCTACGGTGATCTCGGTCGGTGATCTCAATTTCCTCTCTGTCTGTGCCCCCTGTGAATTCGTGTCAAGGTCGTCCCTATCAGCAAGGTCATGGGGACTGCCAGTGGATGGACGTGGAGGCACCCTCCAGAGAAGGTGGTCTCCTTCTGGCTCTCCAATAAAGCGATTATTGTCATCAGCATGTGGTGGTGTCCTGCCTATACTGCATTGGAAACAAGCACCAGTTACGCAGCGCAGAGTCTCCTCTAGTGGGTTGTCTCGTGACATCTTGATAATGAGTGACTCCCTGGCTATAGACTGTTGGTGCCAGGGCTGCGACAGGACAAGCCAGGGAGTGATTTTTTTTGTGAACAGGAAGCTAGAATGAGTGGTGTAGGAGAAAGGCCGTTGAGACAGTATGGAGGATGAAACGGTGTGAAGAAAAAAAAAGACTCAAAAAGTCACTCGTAAAATCTATTCTTCCTTGAGAGGTGGATACCGCCAGCAGATTTTGACGGAAAAATCCAGATTTTTGTGAATAAACGTTTTGGGGTAGATTAAACCAAGCGACAAATGACAGGATCAAAACTGTAAAATCGACTGATTTCCTGGCAGACAAGAAGATCTTGCAATGTTGAAGGATCTCACCTTGCCTGGTATGGGCATGCATCTTGCTACAACTTCCTGTTTCTGACTGTTCAGGGTGCAGTGGAGGATAAACGACCTGCGGGTTGCCTGGGCTCATTCGGTAGAGCGCCAGACTTGTGATCCGGGTGATCTTAGGTTGCCTGTTCGAATCTCTACCAGGACGTTTTGGTATGGGGGCCTATTCCCTGGGAAATAACAATGGTTCTGAGTCCCTTTCTGAACCATCCTTCGAATGAGACCACAGTCCGTGTGTGAACACACTTGTAACATCTTGCACACGCATATATAATCCCACACCAACATTCGGATAAGACCGGTTTTGTCCGTTGGTATGGATGGCATGTATACACGTAGCACACACTGAAAGAATGAATGAAAAACTAAGCAACAGTAATGGATTGAATGACATGGGAAACGACTGAATGTAGTGCCAACAGTGAACTCTTCAGTTGCCTCTACCTAGGTAGGCAGCCTGTCATGTAAAGGAGAGTATGGTTTGTATAGTGCTTAGAGCTTGGAGTCTTCATGAGGATTGGGTGCTATGTATGTACACGTATTCTTAATGACAGTAACAATAACAGTGATAACAATAGAAGACAAAAAGGACTGGACTGGCTACAGTATCTCCCTTCTTTCCCACATGTATGACCAAGGACAGAGGGTTGTGGAGATTGCTCCTGCAAAACATCCATCGCAGCTTCCCTCTGCTTTACTGTCATGGGACGATGAAATATACAGTATTGATACTTTTTCAAAAATGTTATGAATTAAAAACAGATACCAAGCTTCTTGGCAATACAGTCATCAACTGGCTACTAACATGACTTGAGGCATAGCCTCGAAGTTGGCTGTCCTGAAGGCTCATGGGCAACATGATGAGTCTGCAGTCCAATAGTACAAGTTTGAATCCTGCAAGCAAAAAAAAAAAAAAAAAAAAAAAAACCCTCCCTGGCACTGCCTATCTTAATCTGTTTGTAATTCTCATTGTGTCAGGGTAGTTTTTAAAATATGATCCCTACCCCCATTCTACTACGATAATCACCCCTGTCTGCCACATATGAAATGAAGCCTGCCTCCTTTTTGTCTAAGTCGGCTTGCATACCTGTGGTCTGTCTATATTTCATAGTCTTAACTCTGAGAAATCATGAGGCAGAGAGGAGAGAGTCAGCTCATTTCAATGACTGTTTAACCTAACAACTGAGCCAGTGAACTGAAGTGCTTCTGTGTAGTAAAACATACGCACTTTGGTACCGTGAAAAAACAGCTTTTGCCTGTGCTGCTCTAGACTAAAGTAAAGGGTTCCGTTACAGCTACAGACAGATTGACAACATCAGTGGCAAAGGTTCCATAAGCTTGCTAGTAACTTCTATAAAGCTTAAATAAAGCAAAGACGTAAAAGACATTCCACATAGGTACACTTTGTTACCACGGATTTCACTGATGAAACATTTCATGTCTATGCTGATTGAACCTTAAGCAAACAGTTCTGTCCAGCTACTGACAGACAGATCAACAACAACATTACCTGCAAAGCTATCACCAGCATGCTATTTGACAGACTCCACAAAATTCAGATGGAGCAAAGACATGAGAACCACTTTTGATAAAACCAGTTGAGATTAAATTACATGAAAACTGGAATACACATGGCACTAAGTAGAAACAAAAGTACCATAAATAAAACTGATTCTGCACATTGCTTCTTCACTTAGATCAAAATATGGCGACTACAATAGGTGTTCATGCAAAAGTTTCTTTTCAAAAAATGCATTTTTCATTGGTAACATACATGGTTTTTTCCCCCAGTCTATTTGTTAAATAACACAAATACAGCTTTGTGGTTTGCAGGCCATGGGGCAAACTGCCTAACATCAACAGACAAAATGAATTCACACACACACGCACACACACACACACACACACACACACACACACACTGAGGTTAGATGCATTCAAACTACAAGAACTATGTGCAATGGAAGATAATGACACATTATCACATGTTTTGATCCCTTCCATATACAATCGACTGAGATAATAAAATAATCCCCTAACAATATCAGAATCATTTCATCACTCTAACTAGCCTCTCTCTTAACATCTGCCCACTCAACTGTCCGCCCAAACCCCTTTCCGACTTTTCCCAGTCATCATTCGTGTTTGACACGCTCGACAGCAATGTAGTATTTCTGTTTCTCTGTAGTGTCGTGCCAGCCGATGGGTCCGATCTCGCAGTCTGCACAGATCAGGTACTTTATAGAGTCCTTGGTATTGGTGAATCCCACATTGTCGAAGGTGAACATATCGGTGACCAGCCAGAAATCCTTCAGTTCCTCTCCACCCTCTCCATCCAAGGGCTTTGCCTCGTTCTTCTTGTACATATGTGGCAGGAAAACTGTCGAACAGGCAACATTATCACCATTAGTATTCAGTATTACTTGCTTCCACTTCTCCCCCCCCCCCCCCCCCCACCTCCCCCGTCCTGCCCCCAATCATCATCATCATCATTACCATATATCACAACATTGTGACATGTTGTGTACAAAGTTTTAAAAAGAAGTGTTAGTGAGTCCACCAAACATTTGGTGTACTCGCTGACAATTGTTTTTAAAATTTGTTTCCAGTTTCCACCTGCAATTGCCTGACTTTGAAACTAATGTTGTGTACATCACAGTTTTTTGTTTCTCAAAATTCATATCACGACCACTAAAGCAACATGTACTCATTGTGATTTCAGCGGGTCTACTCTGTTTTGCAGTTTAATAGCACACAAAAAAAAAAAAAAAAGGGTAAGGCTGCACAGTCAGTAAAGGCAAGTCACCAGGAGTGAACTATGAGCTTGCAGAAAATCCTACTGAAGCACAGTGGGCCAGACATTATGAGGGCTCTGACAGCATATAAACAAAGCCTCTTCTTCATCCAAGAGACATCACAGTGTTACTCAGTGGCAGTCTTGCACTAGGTCATGCTGTTTTTACTTTTTTTTCTCTCGAAATTTCTCTGTCCTTTACCATATCATTTTTTTTTTTTCATTACATGGATTCATGTTTAAAATTAACATTTTCATCCATTACGTGAGGTTAACTTATCACATCTATACATATGCAAACTGAAATATGATAACATCATCAGTGAAAACACTGTGTTACTTTTATAGCACACACATTCATAAACAGGTCTTAAACTTTTTAATTTGTTTGTAAACTGGGAGGACATTAAAAAAAAAAGTTCATACATAATTACAGAAGAAAACTGTCACTAAATCATCATCTTGATTAATGACATTATTTGTAATTTATTCGATTCTAGATTTCTTTTTTTTTTATTTACATTTTCACACACACACACACACACACACACA
>JADBJO010000203.1:637500-697500 GCA_016801955.1 Conus betulinus
ATAATCTTATCAAAACAGAACGTTTTTGTAAAGTGACGCTTGGTATACAGCACCACAGCATTTAGAATTGGTCCAAACAAGAGATCAAGGGAAAATTCATTACTGACTTGGCTGAAGACAAGATTTAAGCTCTATCATTCTCTCTGATCTGTTGTTCGTTTGTCTACAGGTGTGTCTCAGTCTAATTGTCAGAGTTAATTATAATCAATAATCATGGGGTGAATAAATTTAACATCCTGTTGGTTGCATACAAATGAAGAGCACAATGAACATTCACAACATAATTATTTCCCTGGTTTATACACAATGCACAGTCTATTTTAGTTTTCATCAAAAGCATGACAAGTTGGGGATGAAGGGGGAAGGGTGGGTGTGTGTGTGTGTGTGTGTGTGTGTGTGTGTGTGTGTGTGTGTGTGTGTGTGTGTGTGTGAGAGAGAGAGAGAGAGAGAGAGAGAGAGAGAGAGAGAGAGAGAGAGAGAGAGATAGAGAGAGAGAGAATAGTATTCAGCATTAAACACAAAACTTTCTTCTTTAAATTCTACTGTGACTCTCTTAAAAATAGAATATGACTCAGAAAAGATTGAAGATATGGATCATCTTGACTGCGATGTTGAATTTGAAAGTTTTGGTACCCCTGCTACTGTGCTAGCACTAAATATATGAAATTTTTTTTTTTCTTATTTCAAAATAGTTTGTACTAAGGTTATGTGGCCACTGTACTCTTGACCCCATTGATGAAATAAATAAGTTTCACCATCATCCCACTGTTACATCACAATTCAAACTGAAGTCCCATTAACATGGTGAATGTAATTCGTTTCATACAGAGTGCTTCTATCCTTCAAAACACTGAAGCCAATTTCCCAAACTCTAATGCCTGTAATGGTATCAAATATAACCTTATCATGTTCAAGTGTTCTGTGACCAAAATATCCTTAACATTTGATGAAAGTGTATGAGAGGGATGACTGGAAATTTCTCCAAGTTTTTGTTATACTCGGAACATGCAGGCAGAGTCTGCTGGATGGGGCAGATGACTGGGAGTGCACTGCAGACCTCCCAGAATGGAAGAGTCACCCAGAGATCATCAGCAAGAGTGGCATGAGACCAGACATAGTAGTCCACTCTCAGTCAGCCAAGCAGCTGATCATGATCGAGCTCACGGTGCCATATGAGAACAGAATGAAGGCAGCTGAAATCTACAAGACTTAAAAGTATGCTGATCTGGCACACAACCTGAAAAGAGAAGGCTATCAGGTCAAAAGTCCACTGTAGAAATTGGAGCTAGGGGGGTTGTAGGAATGTCTGCATACAGCCTCATGAAACAGCTCTCAGTTGCAGGGAGGGAAAAAAAAGAGAGCCCTGAAAGCAATGGCAGCAGAAGCAGCAGAGAGGTGTTCAAGCTGGATCTGGTCAAGGAGGAACAAAAGTGAACTTCATAGGGCTTAACTTTCCTACAAATATCAGGCGTCCCAGTGGCTCAGTGGTTAGTGTGCGAGTAATTATGTGGAAAATGAGCATGTCCAGAGGGGCATGGGTTTGAATCCCAGCCATGGTTCATCCCAAGATGGGGAAAAAAAAAAAAGGGCAGCAGAGGGGCATCCAGAGTCATGAAGCGGGTGTGGCCCAAACCCCCTAGAGTGTCAGGTGATAAGGGCCAAAACACTTGCTTTAAGGGGGCTTCTCTTCTGAGGACTCTCGGCTGCCACGCTCTCCATGAGTTTCTTTCTACTCAACTTTGAGCAGATTTAGGAAATGAATCATTTTAAGTTAAAGAGCTGATTTGAAGCTTATGAAAAGACTGTACTTATATCTTTAAAAACAATGTGCTCACTTGATGTATCTGTTCAATGTACTTCCTCTCTTTAAAGATAGTGTGCTCACTTACATTTATATATATATATATATATATATATATATATATATATGTATCAGCAATGTACTTCCCTCTTTAAAGACAGTGTGCTCACTTTATATATATATATATATATATATATATATATATATATTAGAAGCTAATGAAAGGAACATACTTCCCTCTTCAAAATAGTGTGCACACTTTTGATCTGTTCAATGTACTTCCCTCTTTAAACGATAGTGTGCTCGCTTCATCAGTTCATGTATCAGTTCAATTCTTTCTTTCTTTTTACTTTTTTAGTCGCAGGTGACCCTGAGACACTAACACTGTTCTAACACTGTTAGAATGTTAGTATCAGTAATACTACCCCTAAGTCTAGAGTAGAATGTAAAAAGAATAGAAATTATGCGACCCCTGTCTGCTAACTAGACAACGACTTTTTAACAAGGACGCTTAAGCCGCAAAGTGAACGAATATGAACATGATAACCTTACCTCTTTTTCAACCATCTCTGCATTGCGAGGGGATAAAACAAGGCTTCGACACCTTTGACAGTATATTTTAGTCTTGTTCTTTCCATCTTCCAGTAGTCCAGAAAAGGTCGATTGGCACGAGCCAGAAACTTGAGTGCTGGACGCCTTCGCCATGGGAATCTATTATCGTTTTTGACCACGACACCAGAGATGTTCTCAAATGTGTCAATACGCATAATGTATGACCGGATGCACACAAAGGATTGTGAATATACATACAGTACCTATTCGCTGTGCCGCGTGGCATTTATGACCGCCTGAGGATATTGAGGCTTTGGCTTACAAAGGACTGCTTTACCACCGTCATAAGCGCCTACACTCCAATATTGACGAACCCAGATGGCATCAAATAGGATTGCTCCTAGTTGGAACAAATTAACAAAAGTAGCAAAAACTGCAAAAAACATTAATCTATTTAAAGACCTTCTGGAAAAAGAAAAAGGTATTATGGACAAAAAGTTCAAATATGATGCGTGACCATTGGCACGAAAAATGAAAATGCGCAATCCATACCTCAGAAAATCTAAAGAAAACAAGAAAGATTAGGGCATCTAAAAAGCCGCGAGGCTTACTACGCCCTAAAGTCAAGTTTAAGCTCAAGTTCAAGTATCAAAGAAGCCTTCTACGAGGAGCTGAACCGTGTCATCACTGAGGTCAACCACAAGGACAAACGCATCATCCTCGTGGTCTTCAACGCTCGTGTGGCACTGGCAACTGCAACTCCGACGGTCTGCTGATGTTATCACTGTGTGCACAGCATGAACTTTCCATTACCGACACCATCTTCCAGCAGGCAGATTTGTTCAAGAACACGTGGATACATCCCCACTTCAAACAATGGCACATGTTTGACTACGTTATTGTTCGCCAAGAGGCACAGGCGTGATGTCCTCATCACATGCTGAAGGAATTTGACCGCTGGTTCGATCACCGCCTGATCAGGAGCAAGAGAAACGTCCAGCTTGCCCTGAAGAACAAACCGGCCAGAGACAGCCCCCAAAGAAGGCTGAATATTGCTCACCTGTTTACCAGCAGAGACATTCTGCAAGAAAGGATCCAGGAATGTCTGTTGAACATTAGATTCACGAAAAAAGACACTGGTGAGGAATGGAAAGCCTTCAAATGAATGAATTCCTGTACAACGCTGCAGCTGATAGCCTGGGCTTTGTTGAACACAAACACAGAGAGACTAGTTTGATGAAAACGACCCAGAGATCAACAAGCTCATAGACGTGCTCCACAAGACCCACAGAGATCACCTCAGCAACAAGACCTGCAAGAAGAAGAAACAGAAGTACCAACCTGCAAGCCAGGCAGCTCATGCAACAAAACCTTTGGAAGATGAAGAGCAGTTGGTGGGAACAGAAGCCGGAAAACCTGATAGCTGCGGCTGACATCAATGACATGAAGACATTTTACAAACCCCTTCTCACCATCTATGGACCAAAGCCAATGGGCCAACACCTATTCCTGTTTCTGACCAGACCACACTGCTGACAGATAAGACTGCATCCTTGCTCACTGGGCTGAGCACTTCAATGCTCTCTTGAATAGAGGCTCATCACTATCTGAAGAAGCAAACGCAGCATTCCCCCAACTGACAGTGGAGGAATCTCTGGCAGACCCATTCTCCAGAGCAGAGACTGCAGAGGCACTGAAGCAGACCACGTCCAGTAAAGTACCAGGAGCAGATATAATTCCAGCTGACATCTTTTTTAGTCCATAACGGAAAAGGGAGAGAAGTGCCCCAAGACTTCAGAGATGCCTCCACTGTATTCATCTACAAGAGGAAGGGTGATAAAGGGTTCTGTGACGGTCGTGGGATTCCCCTCTTGTTCATTGCAAGATGGATTCTTACGACGGTCATCTTGAACAGACTCATCACCCACATAACAGACTCCATCATCCCAGAATAACAGTGCACAGGCACAACCGACATGATGTTTGCTGTTTGTCAGCTACAGAAGAAGCATCGTGAGCAGAATCAGGAAATCCACATGGTGTTTGTTGATCTCACCAAGGCCTTTGTCACCGTTAATCGGACTGGCTTGTGGAAGATCCTCCACAAGTTTGGTTGCCCGGAAAAGCTCATTTCACTGATCATTTCATTCCATGATGGCATGGAGGCAAGGGTGCAAGAAAACGGAGATACCTCTATCCCATTCTCAGTGAAAAACGACGTGAAGCAGGATGCAGTTCAGCTCCATTCTTTCTTCCATTCAGTTTGCTGCAGTGCAAATTGATGCATTCCGGAGCTGTGACAAGGGGGTATACATCCAGTTTCGTTGTGATGGCAAACTCTTTAATTTTCGACGACTTAAGCCAAGACTAAAGTATTGATGTCCTCTGAGAGAGTTACTCTTTGCTAATGACTGTGCGCTGGCCGTGCATTCTCATGAAGACATCCTGTGCATCACAGATTGTTTTGCGAAGGCCTGTCAACGCTTTGGACTTACAATCAGTCTTGGTAAGATCGAGGCCATTTCCAGCCTTCACCGTCTGGAGCTGGCAGTGCTACACCACCACCTGTCGTCATCAACAACACAGAGACCCAAAAACTGTGGACAATTTCTGCTATTTTGGCAGCACTGTAATCAGCAATGAATCTCTGGATGCAGAAGCGATGTTGCACGTCTCAAAGCCAGCTCTGCCTTTGGCAAACTCTCAAAGAGTCTGTGGCAAGACCATTGCATCAAATGGCGCACAAAGGTCGCCGTGTACAGAGCTGTGGTTCTGAGTGCTCTCCTCTACTGTTATGAGACTTGGGCCACGAAATGCCAACACATCCATCAACGATGCTTGCGCAAGATCTGCAGCATCAAAGAGCAAGACAGAGTGTCCAAGCTACAGGTTCAGAAGACGTGTGGCCTACCCAGCATTGAGTGTAATCTCATCAAAGGCCAGGTCCGATGGACAGGACACGTTGTCCATATGGAGGGCAGCAAATAATTTCCAAAGATACTGCCACATGGACTACTGAAGGAAGGACAACGTGACCAAGGAAGGCCTCTCAAGTGATACAAAGACACCTTGAAGGCCAACCTCAGAAGCTGCAACATCGACACCGCTTCTTGGGAAGATGTCGCCCTTGACAGAACACAGTGGAAGCAATGGTGTATCCAGGGCACAAAGACATTTGAGCATAACAGAGCAGCTGCCATCCAGGAAAAGAGGAATCGGAGAAAACAGGACCCATCCTTGCAGAACTCCATTCCAGATAGAGTCTGTTGACGATTTTGTGCCTCAGGAATTGGTCTTCATACCCACATGAGGACCCACATCAGCAGCAGATGACCTACATGCCTACTCATCCATCGGCAGGAGAATCCATCATCACCACATATCCGTTAACAAACGAACAACATGGATTCAAAAGGAGCTGCCATGGGAGATCCCCTTGCTGGGACTTGCAGGCAAATGTTCAGGCAATATAGAAATGTATAAAAAGATGGATGTCTTGGAGATGGGTTTCCTGACATCTGACAAAGCCTGCAACTCTGTTCTGATCCACAAGTTCGGCAGCATGGAATCACCGAATATTAAACCTCTTGGCCGACAGGCGCAGGCAGTGGTCATAGGTAGTGCTTTATCTAGAGTCGGGAGTCCATCAGGCTTTCGGGTCTTCGCTGTTCCTTCTATACATCAACGACCTCCCCAGACACATTCGCGGCCACAAGAGTCTTTGCTGAATAACACTGTCAGTCACGAATTTTGAAAGCTATCTGAAATAACTCCGCCCGTTAACATGGACAAACTACCAGACAAAACACGACGCGTTTCGACCTCTTAGGTCCTCTTCAGGCAAGATAAAGAACACTCAGGACAACAAAAATGAAGAAGAGCATCACTTATCTTCTGATATTTGGCGCAAGATGGGCGTTAGATTTTTTTCTTTTTGTAGAGGAAATTTGCATCTTTCCTGTCTTACGACTTTGTGTTATACTTTTTGTTTGCTTGTGCTCTCTCTCTCTCTCTCTCTCTCTCTCTCTCTCTCTCTCTCTCTCTCTCTCTCTCTCTCTCTCCATCCATTCAACTAGAATTATTAATTAAGTGACACTACAGCAATGAGCAGCCATAGATACAGAGAGAGAGAGAGAGAGAGAGAGAGAGAGAGAGAGAGAGAGAGAGAGAGAGAGAGAGAGAGAGAGAGAGAGATGTTTTGTTATGTGTTTATTTTCTGAAATATCGTATGCTAATATTACTGAGGATTTTGAATATAAACAGCAAAAATGCATCAATAAAATCAACAGTAACCAGGATACACATTTATCATCGTGTAGTTATTGTGCTTCGAGAAATCGATAGTATTAGGGCAGTAATCAATTAGTGTCAATGCACAAATAAAATCAGTGACCACAACACTCATTTATCATGATGTAATTACAATAATTAATAAAACCAAGACTAAACATTTCTCTCATTTATCATTATCTGGTAAAAAAAATCATCAGTAGATAGGGAGCGGCTTAACAGTTTAGTTGTGCATTGATACACGAGGGTTTGCCCTGGTACATCTATTTTGTCTCTAATAGTAATTATCTGCTGTGAAATGTGTAATTAGTTTTTCCCTGAATGATTCTGCGTTTTTTTGTGCATCAGAAATGCAGTGGAAGTGAATTCCAAACTACATTACCAAAGTAGGGAAAGCTTCTGTTAAACAGGTCTATTCTCGATGTGGGAATATTGAATTTGTTTGAATTCCTAGGGTTTATGTTAAATTTAGACTGAAGAGTTTGTAGGGCTGAACCCGATGCATTTTTTTTTTTTTTTTGCATCAGCAAGCATTTCTTTTAGCGTAAAAACCTCTGCTTTAGCACCCCCCCCCCCCCCCACACACACTAAGACTTGACAATTTTAAAAGAACTGCTTTAAGTGGTCGTTTGTAGACACCGGTTAGAGGTTTAATGGCAGGTTGCCGATAATGTAGGAAGATGTTAGATTAAAAGGTAAGAAAAATGCTTTGATTGAAACGCGGATGCTGTCTACATATCCACGCAAGTGTGTGTGCGGGCGGGGAGGGAATATTATTGTCTTGAGGAGGGGGTGGGGTGGGGTGGGGGATTAGAGTGTCTTTACAGTTCCATCGAAATAACACCGAAATGCTTAGTTCGATTTTTTTTTACACATCATCTTTCGATAAAAAAAAGACTGATTCTGAGATTAGCAGTAACTACTCACAAAAGCTACTTTTTATTTATCTGTGGAAGGCAATAGTTCTCAAATGGCAAAGTTTTCAAAATGAACAACTAGCTTCTTCCTCCCGGTATCGCTTATCAACAAGAGGTTGTGTTGATATGCTTGATAGCTCTACCTCAGGCTTGCCGTAAATTCTTTCAAAAAATTTTTAATTTAGAAGGAAGAAAACGGAAGAAGGAGATACTTAAATAAAAGGAAAAAAAAATGAGTGACATTCACGTGCCGCGAGGTGCTGGACCAGGCCTGGCTCTCAATGCATTACCGTCGGTGTCTTGGTTCGAGTTCGTTTGAACGACAAACTGCTGGAGGAACACCTAGCACTAGAAAACCCAGGTAAGTCACAAAGCGAGGTGATGTGGGTTATCAAAGGTAGACTTTCCCCATTTTAAAATACTGCTGCTAGGTTTCCTGGGCGATTGTTAGTTTAGTGAAATGAGTAAATGAAATAACCATAGTTCTTCAGACAGTTCACTACAGTCCTCAAAGTAAGAATGTTACAATTAATACTATAATTTTTTTAAGGAATGTGCAAAAACAAAACAAAACAAAAACAAAAAATAAACAAGATAATAAAATAACCACCACCTCCATAACGGGCAAAAAAGTTATTGAAATGGTGCAAAAAGTATTTCAGTAAAGACATATCAGAAGAAAATTAAGATTTAAGAGAAAAGTAAATTTTTGCCTCTGTTAAACAACTTGAAATGCATGTAAGGTATGTATCTGAAAACCAGGGCCATGTTCCCTCCAAAACAAAGGTCATGGCAGGTGGTGACTGGTGACAGCAGCTTGAGTAATAATGGCAGTTGCACTCTACTTAAATGCCATCTCAGCACTTTGGACTTTCAAAGCATACAGAAGGTATGACTGGATGTAGTATCAGTTTAAATGAAAGTCTACAGTGATACAAATGGAATCTTAGAAAAAGCTGTACCAGAACATGTATGTCTGATCTACAAGTGCAACAGAGAATGTAAAGATAACTCACCTTTTTTTTTTTTTTAATAGATATTTACACAAATTTATAGTATCTGTCAAGTTTTATACATAATGCATGATATAGAACTAGTGTAAAATGAGCTGTTCTTCAGTTCCTTTGCCACTACTGGTAGAAATTGTAAGTACTACCAAACTTCCAAATTAAATTAAACGTAAAAAGAAGAATGATGGATTTTCTTTAGTTTTTCGTGTCCAGTCATGCATGATTAACATCATCTCTTATAAAATGTTATTCAGAAAAAAACAAATATAAAGAGAGGGAGAGAGAGAGAGAGAGAGAGAGTGTGTGTGTGTGTGTGTGTGTGTGTGTATGTACATGTATGTGTGTATGTGTGTGTGCGCGCGCACTGTGTGTGTGTGTGTGTGTGTGTGTGTGTGTGTGCAATCAGCATGTATATTTATACAATGTATTCTTTCTTAGTTCCTAAGTCAAAGAAAGTAATAGATGTGTCAACATGTGAGTTGTAAGATCAGGTTGTATTATTATGAACATACAAAGTTTTTTACCAAGATACCTGTAAGTGTAATTAAATAAAGAAAAAAAACAAAAAGCAAGCTGTCACTTTGTTTTCCTTTCATTCGAGTTTATCCAACATCTTTAGGAAATGAAAACACAGATTGCTTTTTCCCCACATAAAAGCATGGCAAAAGATGACTAATTGCTAACGTTAGGGAGTTGTGTGTAAATTTGTAAGACAGACTTGAAATCATCATAGTAATGCTATGACTAGTTTTTGGCCATTCTAGAGCAACTGAGGGGAACATTCAGGCAGTGTTGAACAATGTGATAAATTCAGAAAAACAAAATGTTTCATTTACTTATAATTGGTACAAACATGTATACATAACATGAGGAAGTTTGCTGTTCATAAACAGTGAAAAGTAAAATGTTTTCTTTTTTTTTTCTTTGAATGACAAGAGATGTCCTTGCAATAGACACATAAAACAGAAAAAGTTTGAGACAGACCCTCACAGACTATAAGAAAATGAAAGTAATTGAGTCTCATGAGCGTAAGACTGACACTACAACAGTCAGGTCTGCAGTTCAGTCTAGCAGTGGTGTGATTTAAAGTTTTTATTGAATTCTTCAGTTGTATTCTGTTTGATCAAGTCAGTGTATTCTCCACAGCCCAGCATTTGGATTGACCCACAGAAAATGTTCTGAGCTATTTTAAAAAAATATGCTTGTTATAACTAAAATTTAGAAATTAGATCTAGGCCTCTGCTTTGCTGTGCTAGCAGGCTTTGTCTTTGTTTGTGTGTGTGTGTTCAGATTTATTTAATGTCGAAAACCAGCTTATACTGGTTAGATGAAGCTGTTGTCTTTGTTTTAAAGTTTGAGTGTGTGTGTGTGTGTGTGTGTGTGTGTGCGTGTGTGTGTGTGTCCTATGCTGGTGCTTGCCTAAAGTTATTATTAACTTTTTCTACATAAACTGGATTTCGTTAACATTACGCAGTTCTTTGTAGGCCCCAAGATTAATGCAGTGATTCACAGCTTTTTGTTGTATTTCAAATTTTGATCTATACTGGAAATAAAGCAGGGAAATGTCCATGCAGCCAAAGCTTTCAGTGTTACAGTGTACTTCAGCGTCATTTTGTTGCCCTTCGGAGTCAGCTAGACACAACAACATACCAAATGGGAGTCCACAGACCATGACAAAGTAGTACTACTGTGATTAACTATGAACTGAAGTGTCCTTGGTGCCAGTCACAATGCATGTTGCTACCAAGTTCCAAATCCACAATCCAGATTAACTCCTTTGCCTTGTTGGACGCAGGCCATTAAAGCCAGGGCATTACCTTTGCCAGCTCCTAATTGCCGTAACGGTACTTTACAGAACATGAAGCTAACCTCAGGGGCTTTAGGGTCTGAAACTATAGTTTATTAGAAGCATACAACCACAAGTCTCTGCAGCGCCATGCATCACCGCCTCCTCCACCCTCCACTTATGTTCCCTGTCCATATCTTTGGTCTGTTTCACCAGCTCCTTTGTTTTCCTTCCTGCTCTGTTAATCCCACCCCAGAAAGAAGAGCAGGGTGGGTCATTTTATTTTTAGGCCAAAGTTGAAATGCATTGCAGGGTTTTGATATATGATTTTCATGAACACCACACTGGCTTGATTATCATCAAGTTAATCTCACAGTGTATAGCACAATTTAATTAAAGGTTCTTTTCAAACTGACTGTTAGAATTATGTTTCCCTATTCTCCCTCCACTCTCTGTCCCTCTCCTCTACCCCTTGTGTCCCCTTCCCTTCTTCCCTCCTGTTTGCCACTTCTACTCCCTCCCGTTTTAGCAAAGTGCAAATGTTTGTAACATACGTTTTAAGCTTCCTTTTTTAGTAAACAAAATTTATTTTCAAAATTGAACGTGTGTTCTTTCATGATTTCCCTTTTACTTGTGTCTGTCTCCAACAGAAATGATTATATGTTTACCTCTTTTGAAGTCACATGTTTCATTTCATAGCTTTTCGCTCTCTCTCTCTTTTGTTTCCAGATAAATATCCCTTGCACATTCAGTGTTATGTGATTGATCTGATTTAATTTTTTTGGGGGGGTTCAGTGACTGAGATTTCCTTTGATCATGCAGAGAAAACAAAGCATGCAGCATAGCTGATTGGACTCATCAGTGTCGCAGAAAGACAAAATGAGAAGCTGATACGATTAATACTGAGATTTTTTTTCCCCATACATGTTTTGCTTTCTTTCTGGAGTCTAGTGAAGGGTTTTAGGGCCAGGGATTTTATTGTTATTTCTATTTTACATGTCTTGCATTCTTCAGTGAGCTATTGTTGTGTAGTGTTCAGTGTTTTTCGTTATCTTGGTATTAAAAAGAGAATGTGTGTGTGTGTGTGTGTGTGTGTGTGTGTGTGTGTGTGTGTGTGTGTGTGTGTGCAACTCTGTGTGTGTGTGTGTGTGTGTGTGCATATGTGTTGACTTGACCTATAGTTAAACGTCTGTTTACTAAATGGCCAAAAAAACTGGTTTATGGGGTCTGCTTATTTAGTTTGTTTTCTTTCATAAATTCACATTGTTTTTGCATAGACAGCAGCAAATGTTTTTGGTGTTGGATGTATTTTTGAATTAATGTAGACCTTTTATGAATGTTGACTTATGAAATTAAAATCTATGTTTCAGAACTCAATTTGTTCATGAGAAAATGAATTTCTGAAATGTAAAAGTGAAAAATTAAAACCTAATGAAGTGATAGCACATTCTTGGGTTTTCTTTTTTTTTTTTTTTTTAATCAAAAAGTTAATAAACCCCTGCTTTTTTACTTCAATTATAACATTAAAATATACATATTAAAATTCTGTGAACCCAGTTTCACTTTAAGGCGTGTGTGTGTGCATGTGTGTGCGTGTGCGTGTGCGTGCATGCGCATATGCGTGCGTGTGTGTGTACTAATGTTTTGGTGCGCATATCTTTCAACATTAAAAGAAATTTTTTTTTTACAGTGAAACAGTGCTGACTTTGTTTTTACTATATGTTTCTGTATAATTGTGTGGTGTTCATTTTTACTATATATTTCTGTATAATTGTCTGGCGTTTATATACACGTGTATGCGTGTGCGTGTGCGTGTGTGTGTGTGTGTGTGTGTGTGTGTGTGTGTGTGTGTGTGTGTGTGTGTGTGTGTGTGTGTGTGTGTGTGTGTGTGTGATTTTATGTGCACGCGCGCGTGTGTGTGTGCGTATAAGTGTGTGTGCGTGTGTGTGTGTGTGTGTATGTGTGTGTGTGTGTGTGTGTGTGTGTGTGTGTGTGTGTGTGTGTGTGTGTGTGTGTGTGCACACTTACATGCATACCAGTTTAAAAAAAAACAACAACTATGTGCGTTGCAGAGCCATCAGCAGTTCAGCTGATCGTGCAGTTCATGCAGCAGGCGGAGGTGGAGATGGCCTCGCTGATCCAGAACACGCGGGAACAGAATGCTGCCAACATCCCTCAGCCCATACCTGACATCAGGGTGGATGGCAATAATGGTAACAGCTGATGTGAAGAAGTATTGTTTTGGTGATGGGTGCATGTGTGCGTTGATATGTTTGTTATCACAGCCATCTTGTCTAGCTGTGTTAGCTTTCTGTCTTTGAAGAAGTGTGGGGCAAAAGAGCCCCAAAGGTCTGTGCTTGTCACGGTCATGAAGTTAGTGTTCCTTTGGTTGAATATTTCATTGAAATTTGTGTCACTGGGAATTGAACACATAAAGTTCAAATATTGATAAAGTTTGTGCACTGAAGAAGAAAAAAAGAAAAATGTGATGTAGCTGTAAAATTGTAGATACGGTTTGCTGTGGTAGAAAGTTATACTGTACACCAAGATGCTTCAAGCATTTGTTCACTGATTAAGTGGTTTGATGATTAGCAGTAAGCAAAAGAAAAGGACAAAGAACAAACCTTATGGACAAAAAAAAAAAAAAAAAAAAATTAAAATTAACTTGAGCATGTGGTGTTGTGCTATCTTCAGATTTCATTTTTCTCTGTTTTCATCATTACCTTGGCTGCTGTTTTTCTTTGATCAGTCTTATTCATTGATTATTTCATGTCTTGATTGTCTTGCTGTTTGCCCGACCTGTAACTAGTGATCTCTTGAAAGGATACACTGGTGGAGAAGAGGCACTTGACAAAGTGGAAGGGAAACCATGAGAGGAAAGTTTAATAGTTTGAAGACTTGTTCATCAAGCTTGGAACGGTATTAAATCAGTCAAGGCCACTCCATTTTGATAGTTTTTTTTGTTGTTGTAATAAACATTTCATTGCATTTTAAAAAAGTAAACAAAAAACACACATACATAAATAAAGAAGAAAGGGGAGAGGGGAAGATGGAGTGGGTGGTGGGGGGAAAAAGGGGGAAGGGGGACTCCAAATTGATATGAACCTGATGAGTTAAAACAGAATGTAGTGCTTTGAGGGTGACCGCTGATTTCAGGCATGTGAGCTCAAAAAGTCTGTCAAATTACCATTTATGTGCGCTGTCAAAGGGATTTAAGAGTGAGGACAGCAAAAATGGGTCATTGTCATGATGTACATTAACCTATTCCGTGGGCTGTTGAGGAACAGCGTTCGTCATAAAAAGTGTCGTCTGCAATGCTCAGTGGACGAACGTTGTTCGTCATGATTCAACACTCTTTCTGTTTTGTCCAACATGGGACTTAGCAAAATGTGATAGCAGTGAAGGGGTTAATAAGAAAGAATAGCTTTAGAATTCAAGAAAAGACGAAGCAAGATTGATTTTTACTGTCATAGTCATACTCAGAAGGAAATACATCTGTCAGTGCATGTCACTGTGAATGTAATCATAATGATAATAGTTTATTCAGGTTTAAAATGTGTTTGTTTACTTAATTCTTTGGCTCTTTTTTGGTGTGTGTGTGTGTGTGTGTGTGTGTGTGTGTGTGTGAAAATTTTTTTCTTCAACATTGAAAAATATAGGTCTTGGGTGTCATTTTGACTTTTATGCTTGTGCAGCCATTTCATTTTCTGTATTGTCACTGTCAGTATTACTTTTATCATCTCTATTGTTGCTGCTGTTTCTGCTATTACTTGTGCTGTTACTAAACATAGTGTGCAAGTCCTCACTCACACATTTCCTTGCCCAAAGAGCAAGAACTAAATGTAAGCTGTCTCACTCTATTCTGATATAGTTCCCAAGTTTGTTGCAGTCACCACCCCCTCACCTTCGCCTGTCCACAACTCCTGCTTAAGGTGCTCGTTGCCCAAATCGACAGCTGACAATCACCCGGCCTGCTTCCGATGCATGCAGTGCTCTCCTTTCAAACCCTGCCATTATTGTCGGACTGGCCTAGGCAAAAATGGGATGATCTGAGGGTTAGGTATAGACCAGTGCTTATGGAGAAGGATCAAAATGCCCCTGGCAATGTCGCTACAACAAGAGCGAGAGAGGTTCAGCCGAATCAACCGTCTGCAAATGCTCCGTCAGTGGAAACGAGAGGTAGCAAAGGGAAAATGACACATGAGGGGGAAAAAACATCAGGGCCTTGTTCCTATGGAAAAAAGGGTTTGTGATATGGCTTGCGGAGATGCTACATTATGGAAGGAGTGAAAGGTATATGAAGGGCTATTTGAGGTTGGTGATAGTGAACAAAGGAATGGGTACAGTGCAGTAACGTTATGAGTGGGGAGAAGACTTAGACTGATTTCAACTTCTCCTCCATACCATACCTTCCCGTCTTCTTCTCCCCCGTCCTCCATGCCATGCCTCCCCTACCCTGAGGTTATGATGCTTTAGCAGTTAAGATAGAGGATTGAAGGCAGCTCTAATCTAGAGAGACAATAGTGTTTGTGATAGGTGAAGGATCTGTGTTGAATGTGTTTGTGTAATGGCGGCAAAATTATACCGTTGGAAAAATCATTTGCATTTGCTGATAGACTGTCATTTGATGGTAAAGCCTATAGATGCATTATTCACAACAATTTTTGTTTGTTTTTCTTAAAACATAGTGACACAGTTTTATCAAAAAGTCACAGAAATTTACAAGTGACATAAATGAAAAACCTGTTTGGACTTTTGAAAATGAAACGTAGCAAACACTTAAAAATAATGTATAGATTTTATGTTTACCTGATTTTGTGTAAGGCTGTTCGTTGTTTTTGTAATAGGACCAAAATGTTATGTTAAGAAATGATGAAGAATCTATTTTCTGTTTATGTTAAAGCTTGTTTATGTGTTAGCTGCTTTGATGTTGCTATAAATTGTGTACTTATTTGTTTGTCTGTCTTTTTTGTTAGTATGAGAGAGAAAGAGAAATAGAATGAGAGGGAAAGACTGTGTGTCTTTGTAAGTGTGCAAGTGTTTTTGTGTGCAATCTGGTGGCAATTTGTTCATGGGATTTTTTAGTTTTTGTTCGCAAAAAAACACAGGTTATCTTCTGATGTAGATTTGACTAGACAAATGGAGAAACTGATGTTTAAGACCAGAATACTTTTCACAGAATAGATGATTCATGCACAAGTGGCATGCAGAATAAGCATATGTCATAGCAGTTGACTATAGTTTAGCATGATAAGACTTTTTCACCACAATGAATGATCAAGCAAACATGCTGAAGTTGAAAATGCCCAAAACTGGAAGTGTAATTCTGCTGCACTGGTTTGATCGACTCCATATTTTTCCACCAATCCACAGACTGATTCATCTGCTCAGACATTTTTTTTGTTGTTTGGCAGCCAGTGTGTGGAACTCCACCTTCTTATTTCACCCTTACCCTCTCTAGTGGTCATGAGTCCATCAGTCATTTGTCGATACCCAATTCTTGTCTGATCATCAGCCATATTCAGTCAGGGTACCTGTTTCCTGGGTGTGACCCCCACTTTCTTTCGACACCTGCAGCTTTACAAGTTGTGTCAGTCTCTCACTGTATGTAGTTTTTCTCGGCAACTAGCCAATCAGCTCCCAACTGTGTATTTGCTACAACTTGGCAGGCACCAGAAGAAGTATAGTTGCTGTGCAGTAAATCGGATGACAGTAAGATGTTGCAAAAGTCACAATAACAATGAAGAGGTGCGCGAGTAGTGGATTTTGTTTTGCATTACATATGTATTGCACTGTCTTGTTTCCTTTGCCAGTTCACATTCAGATGCTCCTCTGAATACTGAAGCATCATGCCCTTGATTTTTGCTTTTCATTATAGTTTTTTCCATGGTTATTAATGAATTGCAGCTAATATGTTGATTTTTGAAAAAAAAAAAAAAAAAAAAAAAAGAAAAAGGGTAACGCTGATTGCTCTTTGTATTCATTTTCAGATGTTGTGACTGTGCCTCTTATGGCCTATGATCCTGTGCATGCATTTACAGATGTCATGACTGTGCCTCTTATGACTTTGTGCATTCGTTTTCAGATGTGAATGTGCCTCTTATGACTTTGTGCATTCGTTTTCAGATGTCGTGACTGTGCCTCTTATGACTTTGTGCATTCATTTTCAGATGTTGTGAATGTGCCTCTTATGACCCTGTGCAAGTATTTTCAGATGTTGTGACTGTGCCTCTTATGACCCTGTGCGTGCATTTTCAGATGTTGTGACTGTGCCTCTTATGACCCTGTGCATGCATTTTCAGATGTCATGACTGTGCCTCTTATGTCCCTGTGCGTGCATTTTCAGATGTCGTGACTGTGCCTCTTATGTCCCTGTGCATGCTTTTCAGATGTTGTGACTGTGCCTCTTATGACCCTGTGCAAGCAATTTCAGGAATTTAAGTATGTAGTGAGTTGTTCTGAGATTTGAAATACAAGTGATGACGTTTGCTTGAGAGAGAGAGAGAGAGAGAGAGAGAGAGAGAGAGAGTTCATTAGTTAATAACAGTGAGAGGAATGCTTAAAAATAACCAGAAGAAAAAGGTGGTAAGTTGTGAGAAATGTCCACCAGGAGGGGAGGACACTCCAATCGAAGAGAGCCGAAAGGTGAAAGCCTTGAGAGCACTGGCTCTCAAAGTGGCAGCTCACTTGCAGTGGGATCTCTCCGTCCTGGAGAAAGGTGTGAGTGCCAGTCCCCGGCCCCTGTGCTAGAAATGCTATTCTGCCATGACTTTTTTAATTATCATCATTGTTATATGTGATACTTTACAACGGGATGAGTCATGACGCACGTCTGTTCAAATTTCAGTTTTTGATACTTTTTAAAATCTACTTTTTAATGTTTCTTTTTAAGGCTGTTTCTGAATCAGATGAGAAGAATCTGAGATTTTTTGCTTAGTTTAATATGGGAGCTCTGGAAGAGAAATGTTTGAGAGAACTGAAATAAGCTGTGTCCTTTAAAAAAATTTTTTTTCTGTTAGCATCAGAATTGATGGATAGCGCCTATAGAAAGCAGTTTTTTCCCCCCTACACATTTGTTGAATTTTGCCAAGCTTAGAATTTTGCATAAAACTTATTGGTTGTAGAATACTTTTCAAAGAATAATTCATGGTTGAGGAATGCTTCAAATAGAAACTGAAAATGGGCAATCTGACACCCGTCCCCCTCTCTTTCATCCCCCTGACTATTTGAGTTGCTGGTGGAAAAGTGATTGAGGTGCAAAATGAGACGTTAGACGGTTTCACATCATTCAGAACCTTCATAGCGCAGAAATAAACATGTGATGCATCCCATTCCAAGACAGAAAAATGGAGTGAAGGATTATTTCTGTCTTTTCACAGTATCTTTCACACAATTTATACTATATTTGAAATAGTGAAAGGTTAATTCTTTCTTTTCACAGTACCGTATCATATAATTCATAGTACAGGTAAAATAGCTGATAAGGAGCGGACTCTGATTCAGATGCACCTGGAATGTTCAGCATGTGCTTCTCTGGTCTTCTCCATCTCTCTTCATTCACAAAGCTCTTTCTGTCTTCCGGACACATGCAGAATTGCAAGGCCACCATATTTGCACACACAAACGCAGACAGACAGACAGACAGACAGACAGACAGGCACACGCACGCATTCATGCACGCACGTACGTGCTTGCACGCGCGCACACACACACATGCATACATGCATACCTACACACACAGGGCAGGAGGATGTAAAAAAGCTGTATAACTTATTCCTTTACCCTCAGTAAAGATCATTTTGACTTGACTCGACACACACACACACACACACACATGCCTCCACATTGCTCATTTACAGACATAAACACATGTATGTAAGAGTTGGCGTAAAAGGAAAAAAGGGGGGGGGGGGGGGGGGGGGGGGGTTGGGGGGTGGTGGTGGTAAGTGCCAGCATTCCACAGTACCAAATAAGTTGTCAAATGATTTCATAACTCCAACAGTTTGTTTAGATTGAACAAAGTTATGCAGACAGAAAGGATTCTACTATACATTTCTCTATTTTCCTCTTGTATGACTAACAGTTAAATAATCATATTGATAATTTGTTGTTGTTGTTATTTTACAAATATGTATTTTTAGTTGGGAATTTAGTAGATGTTTTGATTTTCATTGAAAAAGAGAAAGATCTCCACTGATTTGACATTTCAGAACTAAGCTGCTTTTGATGTGCGTTCAGTTAGCAGTGGGGAAGGGGGGGGGGGGGTGGAACAGAGACAGTGAACTATTTATTCAGAAATATTGCGAGAGAAGTAGCAGATCAAAAATCAGAAGTCAGGAAATGTTCCTGTTGCCTTTTTTGCCAGGGTGCCCACGCCCATCGTTCAAGCGCTGCTGATTGAGCTGCTGAAGATTGCAGCCCCTGACCTGATTGACTGCATTCACTCCCCTGATCTGGAGGACACGGCCATGTCTGACCAGTCACTGTTTGCTGTGCACCTTTTCCACAGATGGTGAGCATGAACATTCCTGTAGGTTGCTTGTTTTGTTACATGTTATGTTTTGTCCTTTTTTCTGTCAGGGGTAATTATGGTTTGTTTTTCTTTCGCTTAATGATGTTACAGATTGTTTTTTAAGCAGGTAGTATGCTTTTGTCTTCCCACATATGCATACAAAAATTGAGTATGAAACTGGATATATCAGCTGTTGTACACATGAGCTTAATCTGGGGGAAGAGGCAAAGAAGACCAGAGCCCACCGTCAACCAATACCACAAAGTGAACTGGAGTTCACATGGAACCAGAGCTGAGAGAACGACACAGCACAGCCCCCATATGGAACCAGAGTACTGCCAACAACAACAACCGCATAATATGCAGATTTTGGTCTTGTCTTAACGGCCTCTGGCCAATGGGATGTAACTCTTACCCTTGACTGACTGAGCTTTATTCCTTGGCATTAGTGTA
The DNA here is from genome assembly GCA_016801955.1 of Conus betulinus. Lineage (NCBI taxonomy): Eukaryota > Metazoa > Mollusca > Gastropoda > Neogastropoda > Conidae > Conus > Conus betulinus. The sequence goes on from JADBJO010000203.1 coordinate 656,822, forward strand.
ATAAGTTGTGTGAAAAGTTACCAGGATTGATACCTTGATGACAAAACTGGTGCATTGTGCATTTAGAGGCAACAGCCTTGACGAGGGCTGACAGGACGATATTGGTCTCAGTGAGCAGCAACAGCATGGCATTGGAGGCCATGCAGGATGACAGGTCTGATCTTGCCTTGAAGAGAGATAATGCCTATACAAGCTCAAGGGACATGATCATGTGTGAAACGTCAGTAAGCTCTTTAGCAGGCTTTGCTTTTGTTTGATAAGATGTATTATTACCATTATTGTTAATTATTAAGAGTACTTATATAGTGCCTATCCTCAGTTAGAGACCAAGGTCTAAGCTTTACAGTGTACATTTTTGTTTGCTCAGTGGGCTGCCTACCTTGATAGAGCTGACTGAAGAGCTGCCTGCTAGGCACAACAGGATGACATTGGCAGCCATGCAAGATGACACGTCTGATCTTTGTCATCTTGTTTGTAGTAATAAATGTTGTAGATTATCATCACTATATCCTTCTGACAGCTTGTTGGCATATGTAGTGCGTGGTTTTGTATCAGAATTCCTCTCCTTTCCTGGATTGTGTGACCACTGAGAGGAAATATTGCATCTCATCGGCAAAAGTGTGGGAACTTGCTTGTTTCAGGTGTGTTCGCAGTGTGGTCAGGGACAGTTTTCCACGGCGGCCTGTGAAACAGAACTTTTTGCCACCGTATGTGACTCTCTTTATTCTCTGGTGTGAAACCTTTGGAGATTTCTTTGTGTGACATGTGCAGCATGAGAGATGTGTTGTTTAGGACACTTATTGAACAGCACTGCAGTGTTAAGTGGCTAGCTGTTGTCTTGCCAGTGTGTGCCGTTCAGAGTGGACAGTTCAACTTGGAATGGTGTACTGAGCCAGTCCTGTCCTGTGCTGACTCATATCTCAAGTTCATTGCGTCACATGTTACATTCTAGGCTGTGTTGTTTTCATGTTGCGCTCTCATGTTTACTGATGTTCGGAATGGGAGTGACGCGGATATTCTTTGTTATCCAGGCATTTAGACCACAATTTTTTTGACTAATCATTTTGAGATATAAGGGGAATCCCTTGATTTAAAGAAAGGGAAAAAAAAAATCATCCGTAAATAAATGGTTTGGAATAGAAGATGCATTACATGGCATTCTGTGCTGTACCATGTCAGAGTCTTGTAAGCCACAGCTTACTTTCTAGCTGTGCTCGGCAAATGTATGCAAACTTTAGGTTGTAGCTGTTTGTCTGAAGTGCTAAAAATGTAAGTATGATCGTACATGAGAACGTAGAGCCCAAAACATGGTGTGCTGGACTGATGTACACACTGTGTAGACTCTGACCTTGACCGTGAGTGCAGGTCATACGTTTGACAACACAGCTGGCTTTCAAAATTGAAGTAAACATGTATTATATGGTTTTGAATATAAGACGTCCTGGTTAGAAATTGAGATGTACTTTTGCCTTGTAATGTGCAAGTTCATGGTAATTTTATTTGGTTTTGTTTTCCAGGAATCGTAAGATGATGGATTAGATAAAACTAGTTGTTAGACTTTGAAAGTCCTGTCTTTGTTACATGATCTGGTTCAGATAGAACTGGCTTGGATTAAGGATGGTGCCTTTTGTCGTCGGTCATTTCATGGGAAGGGATTGTTGCGCTGTGCCCAGTGAAGTCATGTTGTGTTGATACAGGCCAGGTCAGGTTGACCCACAGGCAGTGATGACGGGCTGCCACAGACACCATCATCCGAAAGGTGGGTTTGGCATGTGGCCTGTTTCATGTGATTATTATATTAATGAGTAAGTGTGTGTGTGTATGTGTGTGTGTGTGTGTGTGTGTGTGTGTTGGGTGGAAATGGTGGAGGAGGGGGTGTAGGGGTGGGATGTGGGGAGGATAGTGTTCCCACATTTCTTGCAACTGCTCACCACAAGCATGTAAAATGATAATAGTGACGCAGACAATGTAGGTGGGTATCCAAGGTCTGACCAGCATGTTGGGCTAATGCGTAGGTTAGTCATCTGCTAAGTTGTAGCCACAAGACCCTTTCCTTAAATTCTCTCATCTGAGTCTTTTATTCATTTATCTGTCGGCTTTAATTCATGCGCAGTGTGAATTCGAAACTTAGCAGTTTGGTGTAGCATATACATGGACTAATCTTCACACGGTGACATCTCCTAGGCGAAACTGAAACATCCAGCTTACTGTAACTTCTGGGATTTCACTGGAGAGTGCAGAAAGCTTGACAAGTTCTTGGATTCTGATTGAAAGTCCCTGTGTTCTAAAAACTACTTCTTTCACACTGTTTCAAGTGCTCAAAAATGCTTACTTTGGGGGCTAAGAAACATTTAAGTTGAATCTCATGGTCATGACAATGCCAGTCTTGAATAGTTCAGCAGATGCAGTTGTTACTATGTGAAACATGGTGCACTAGTTTCATAGCTAGGGAAGGACAGGATTGTAAAATGTGCTTTGATCAAACAAACATCTGCATGTGACTCGTAACTTAGAAAAGTCATAGTTCGTCCATATAGAAGTTTGCAAAGCTTTCACGAGGTTTGAAAGATCCTTGGTTTTCAGTTCTGGAAGTAAGTAGAAATCGTGTGTGTGCGTATCCACACATAAGTTTGTTTGTGCCCCACACTGACAGCTTTCGCATGTCTCCTCCAGTTCCGAGAGCAGTTGCCATCGTCCATCAGTTACCTGGAGAAGTGCTGTCAAGACCAGGTGAGCGTCAAGATGCCCACCGCCGCCTGCTTCGTGCAGCCCAAGGAGAAGATTGACGCCACCTCCGACTGGCAGCAGACTGTGCTGGTTCCCTCGGAGAAGATCGTCTGTCAGGTGGGAACAATGGGTCCTCTCACTTTCCCTGTGTTGTGTGGGCAGTTCAGTATGCTACAGTGATGCTTACATAACATGTACAAGCGCTTGATCCCCCTTCCATCAGGCAGACACTAGCATTGCATACATGCATGCACACATGCATAAATACACAGAAAAACACACACACTACTCACATGTACACACAAACACACACACACGTGCACACACACACACACACACACACACACACACACACACACACACACACACACATACACACACACACACACACACACACACACACACACATGCACACACATACACACACGCACACTGACTGACAGAAACCAAATTATTGTCGGATTAACTCGGAGTTGTATTGACATTTAAGAAAACATTATGAAAAGAATTTCAACATTTTTTTTAAAGAAAAGAAACATAATTCACTCACCCACACCCCCACCCCTCCACACACACGCACGCACGCACGCACGCACGCACGCACGCACGCACACACACACACACACACACACACACACACACACACACACACACACAACTAGGATTATATTACAGTAGAGGGAATGTACAGGATTCATTGCCTAAGTTTAAAGAAGGATTTTTTTAAACAATTTGAACTCCATGGGGAGCACACACACACACACACACACACACACACACACACACACACACACACACACACACACACACAAACAAAATTTATATAAACACACACACACAACACACACACACACAGACACAGACACACACACACATACACACGCGCACACAGACAGACACACACACACATACACACGCGCACACAGACACAGACACACACACATACACACACTCACACGCACATACATGGGTGGTGTGATTGTGTGTGTGTGTGTGTGTGTTGTGTGTGTGTGTGTGTGTGTGTGTGTGTGTGTGTGTGTGTGTGTGTGTGTGTGTGTGTGTGCATGCTTGCATGTAAGTATGATGAGAGAGTACCTTTTTCTGTTTTTTATTATGTCGTTTTTATTATGTCTTTTCGTGTGTGTGTATGTACGTGCTTTGTGGTGTGTGTGTTTGTGTGTTTGTGTGTGTGTGTGTGTGTGTGTGTGTGTGTGATACCCTGGTGAATGCTGCTGGCTGTTTGACAAGGTTAGCAGTGGTGATGTCCAGAGACCTGGAACATTGCCATAATGTCAGGATTCTTAGAGAAATTACATTTGGGGAGCAAGAGAGCTTCCCATGCCTCCTATACCAGGCAGGGCTACAGAATAACTGTCATACACGTTCATCATATCCAAATGAAAGCAGACAATTGAATTATTGGCAAGAGAGCATGCCCTTACCTGTACTGATTGTTATTCAGTGGTAGATCCTCACAAGTGATCTTTTGATCTTTATATTTTGATTTTGATAATAAGCATGTGTTTATTCTCTGGAGTGCCGCCAGTGAGTTGGTGATGCCGTGTCTGTTGTCAGATCTCCTTTGATCTGGGATCACTGTACTTCTTTGAGAGGGAGTACAGGAAAGCTTTTGAGAAGTTCAGGACGTGCAAGCAGATCTTAAATCAGGTAAGAGTTGGTTCTTCACAGTCAGGTAGATCATATGGTTTCTCGGTAATTGATGCAGTGTTGTTAGATTGGATTGAATTGTTACCTGAAAAAGGTGTTTCTTTGTTTGTTCGTGTGCTTGTTTAAGATGTATAGAGCATGTTTGTTTGTTTGTTTGTTTTTAAGATTCATAAGGGCTGGGAGTTGTTTTCTCACATTGAATCATAATAATGACATAGGGGGAGTCAGTGTTGTTTTTTTCTTCTTTGGCTGGCCTCAGTTGTATATAGACCAAACAGCTTTTTTCTTTCTTTACGAGTATGTTTCATGCCTTTCTTCATTGGGCTCAAACCCTTATCCCCCCCACCCCCCTCCCCCTTTAGAAAATGATGCTTTTTTTTTTTCTTCTTTTATTGTCCATTCGTTCTTGTTTTTTTTTTTTTTCTTTTTAATGTTTTTTTTTTCTGTTGACTGTCTGAAGTACATATGCCACAGGTCATCTATCCAATCTTCTGTGCCATGGTATTATGATAGGACATGAGTTTTTATATGTCTGCCTCATGACCAAGTGTGATGTGATGATGTCGTTGCCTTGACTGACAGCTGACGGACCAGGAGTACTGCAACGTTAGTGTGGACAGGCTGCGGGGCTACCTCACCAGCTGCAGCAGTCTGCTGGGTGTCTCCATGGAGGGCCACACCCCCAGTCTCTTTGACCGCGCCGAAGCCTCCAGGAAGAAAGATTTCCAGGTGAATCATAAAGAACAGAAAAGAAGAATGGCGCCTACTTTTTTTTTTAATCCTGTTCATGTTGTGATTCCATGAAACCCTGATATGCTTGGCTGGGCTGTAGACAGCATGACCATTGGAGCTTCAGCTTTTTTTTTTTTTTTTCCATCACTATGGGACGCATGACCCCTAGCAACTTGAAGTGAGGGGACAGAAGGCCAGGACATGGGACAAAGTGAAGTTGGTACCTCAGAATTCTCATCATGTAGTTTTAACCAGTCATTCACAGCAAGCACCTTGGATTGGCTCTGGTTGTACTGTTCACCTAAGGGCAACTTAGAGTGTGTAGACAATCAAAGGTGTGTGTGTGTGTGTGTGTGTGTGTGTGTGTGTGTGTGTGTGTGTGTGTGTGTGTGTGAGAGAGAGAGAGAGAGAGAGAGAGAGAGAGAGAGAGAGAGAGAGAGATAACGGTGTGTGTTTTGTGTGTGTGTGTATGTGTGTGTGTGCACTTTCATGACAGTGCAGTGTGTGTGTGTGTGTTTCTGCTTCTCCTTCAGTGCCATTTTTCAATCTGCAGATTGCATGGCGCAATGAATGCAGCATGTATGGAGCCTGTAAAGCAAAGGGATGTTATTCTTTACTTCCTTGTATCATGTGGAGACAAGTGTCACCTTTTGTTTTGATTCTGAATCGATTGTAAGCTGATCATCCATATCACATCTACTTTCTACATCCACACTCACATGATACAGTGAGAGACTCCATTCAAGGACCAATTCCAACCTCGGCACAGTAACAGCGGGTGTGCGACAGTCTGGCGCGCATGTGTGAAATGTGACGCACTGTTTCAAGATTTCATGTGAAATATGCAGGCATGCTGATAATCTGAAGCCCTGTGACCATTGAAGGTTTTTTTTTTTTTCTGTTGCGGGACACTACTCCCAAACTGCTCATTCTCGGCCTCCACACTCAAATCATCCCGCAGTGCTTCAGACTGCAGGGAACAATCAGTACCATGTCGTTCTGAGACAACCCACCAGAAGAGACACTGCACTACTGCTGAATCTTATCAGTGGTGGTTAGTAGTGCTGGTTCTGATCCAGTAGACATTGAACGCCAGTTAACCAAGCCCCGTGCTGACGACAGTGGCTTAGGCATGGAGCCATCTTCCATGGCTATTCAGTGGCTTTACTACTGTGCTTCTCATTCGGTCCTGTACCATGTGTAACCACAACTAGCAACTCATCCATCTGCTTCTCTAGCTGTCAGTCAGCTCTGTCAGGCCGAAGTTTTGTGGCAAATGCAGGCATAAGATAGTCACGTGACGCCCACCCTACTTCCGATTACGGAAGATGCCGAAGATCGTGTACTGTCCGTCATTCTACTTCGGCCTGTCGCCCAAGCAAGATAAGTCTTGTGCTCTGTCTCGCCTATACTTTGCCTTTGTGTAAAGATTGCTGTGTTTGCACTCTGTACTCATTTATCTGTGGCTTCCGCTTATATCTTGACGTGTGAGGTTATCGGATGGGCTAGCATTCTAACCTTATTCGCTGAAATTTTCTCGCGATCGTGGTGCTCCCGGTTCTTGTCTATTTGCGTAACCGGTTCGAGGTTGATCGGCATTTTCCATCGCCACGTCCCTCGCGTTTTCTCGGCCTCCTTTGTCCATCGGCCTTGCATTCTCACTCGCCTTTACGGCCTTTTGCCCCTAAATTCCGATTTCTAATCTCGCCGTTACTTGTATCACGATTCCACTATCTCATCTGCGACGATCGCGGGTCGGTTTCGTCGCCATCTTGTTTTGCGCCAGTCTCCATTCCTTGTCGCACCAGCTTTCTAGCCCACGCAATTACACGTGGTTTGTCGTTCGGAAATTGCTTCCTACATTTGTTTACACCCCTCCCATTCATTGCCACATTTTCGATCGGCGTCGTCGTGTGCGTGGCGATCGCATCGCCCTTCGGCATTGCTGTTACACGTGGCGCGTACTCAGCACTTTTTTGGTTCACGCCACTGTCGTTGCCCACGCACGGTTTCGTTCATCGCTACTGCGTTTCTGTCACTGTGCGAGCTTGTTTACTTTTATATTTCCATTGTGTTATATTGCTATTGTGTGCGCACGGTCGATCGACCTGTATACCCTCCTCGATCGACCGTCGTGTTACGATCGTGTGCTCCGTTTTTTCACAACCTCCCGCGCGACGATCGTGAGCCGGTCTCGTCGCCATCTTGTTTTGCGCCGGTCTCCCTCTCTTGTGCACCAACTTCTAACCCTCGGTATTTTACGTGGTTTTTTTCCCTGAATTTGCTTCCTCAATTGGTTTGCACCCCTTTCTTTCAGTTGTCACAATTCTCGCTCGCCTTCGTGTCCTTAACGATCGCGATCGACCGGCGTCATTGTATTTACACGTGGCGTTACTCAGCACTTTGGGCCCACGCGCCACGGTCGCTTCTCACGCACTGTTTCGCTCATTTCTGCTGCGCTTTGTGTCCTGTACGGACTTGTTTACCTGTATATTCCATTGTGTGCGTTGTTTACATTTTTTTTTATTGTGTGCGCACGATCGATCGGTCTTGGTTATCCTCCTCGATCGACCGTCGTGTCTCCCGTTTACGATCGTGTGCTCCGGTTTCGCTCGGCGCCATCGCCCAATATGGTGAAGGACTCGGCTGGGTCGAGCAATAACTCTGACGTTCAGAGTTCGCTCACATTCCCGGAGGACCCACGAGTTGGTTCCAACCCCGAGCGAACCGTCCTCTCCTTGGGAGAACGGCCGGCCGCGGTAGACGGAGACGTCCCTCCCGCGAGGGGGACGCGGGAGTCTCCCTCCTCTACCCGACCGACGGACGCACGACCGTTGCGTTCGAAAGCTAGAAGGCAACCGGCTGCGATTTCTAAGTGCCTTTCGTTCAACCTGCCCAGGAAATCTAAGGGCAAGGCCCCCCTTAAGGGACCCCGTCTAGCCAAGAAATCCGAGCGGGATTCCGCTTCTCCCCCAGCCACCCTGCCTTCTAGCTTTCCTGCGCATAGTCAGACATCCACTTACTATGCCGAGTCACGCGACCCCCGGCCCCCGGGGACCTTTGCCGGGCCGCGGACAGGCACGGGTGACGGCCTTGGGCTGGAACCCCCACCCGTCACTCGCACTTATGGGACGCGCGGGTCCACTTCTTCCCCCCATCCGGACTCGCCGTCTCACGACGCTCTCCCCCACCGTGCACAGGTGCAGCCAACACCCCTGCACGAGGAGCGTCCAGTTATCTCCGGACGCAGTTTTATGGCCACGTCTTGGCACGACCATGCACATGTCCATAACTCTGGGCGTATGGGAACACCGAGTGCATCCACCGGTTGTGAACATACACAAGACGGCCGACCAACCCCGCTCGCCCGTCGCAGGTTCCCTAGGGGTTCAGGACGTTCGGGGTCCGACCTACTCTACTCGGCCCCCATTTGGGCAACGTCCTCGGTCCCGTTCCTCCGGGGGGAGGATCTACAGCGGGACCACGGGTAACCTGTCCCATTCCACTGGGACCCGGCACGCTCCCGGGGGGAAACCACATACCAGGGTCGATTACTATTCCCCCCCTGCTGCCCAAGGTTACCCCGGTCCCCGGCGAGAGTCCCTGCACAGTACTCTGGGCCGCCACAGCCCGCTTATCTCCCCGGGGACCAGTGGCTCTATGCCCCCCCCGAGAGGGACCAGTGGCTCAATACACACACCCAACCTGAACAACAATTTGGTCGATTGTGGCACCCAACCTCGCAGACTTGGGTCGACCTGGGGTCTCCCACCTCGGGCGCTGTCCGATCGGCAGTCCGGGCTCTCCCACCCCAGCCCGTCTGCCGAGCATAGAGCCACGAGGGTCCCGCCATCCCCCCTCCCCCCGCCACCACCCTACCAGGGCGGGACCCTCGCGCACACCCGCGCAGTTTGCCCCTGAGGAAGACCTCCCTTCCCAGGAACTTGACTCCCCACAGCCTGAGGACGACTACGATGAGGACTTCTTCTCATCCCTTTATGACATCCACACCATTGAACGGTTTCGACCGGACTTCGTGTCGAGGGACGCCCCTCCCTCTGCCGATCTTGGCCTTCCCTGAGATCGTTGGGCTGCCCCCAGCCCAATACTCCAGACTCAGAATTGTCGCACCTCAGTCACTCACTTCGCTGTGGGAGAGTCCGGCAAAACGCGCCAGGGGTGCAGACGCCGTCCCCACGCCGGGTCAAGACCTGCCCCCGGCACCCAATGCGGCCCCCTTCGGCGCCCTACTTGGGACCCACAGGAAGCACCCAGTTGCCTCCCTCTTTGCCGACAATCCGGTTACCAGGGAGTGGGCCATCTCCCAATCAGATTGTCGCCTGATACCCAACCGGGCCCCCCCTACTTCGGCCACCATCCCCTTTAAGCGCTAAAGGACTGGGACCGAGTAGCCCGGATGGGCATCTTACACACCACTGCAGGGCATGCCTACCTTAGCATGCTCTTGCAGAGGGCGGAGAGGTACTGGCCTGGGGATGACGGCGCCGTCCCAGTGCCTTCGGATACAAACTCCGAACCACACAGGACGAACCTCGCTTATTCAGCGACCCCTTTATGCGACACCTAGTTAACAGGATATCGCATCACTTTGGCGGCTGCGGCGGACAGCGCAGCAACAAGCCATTTTAATTGTCTGCTAGTGGCTAGAGACGCGGTGCTTGCACGCTCCTCACTCTCCCCGGCACTCAGGGCATCCCTACGATGTGTCCCGGGCCAGGATCACTCGCTCTTTGGCGAGCACTCCACCTCGGCTATGTCTCTCTCGCTCGAGGAACGCAAGCAGGCGGCGTCTTTGCCCCCCGGCCTCAGCCACGCCTTTCCAGGCCCCCCAAGCGGCCACTTAACTCACAGAGGCCTAACCTAAACCTAAACCTCGCCAAAAATTTTTGGTTTGGCCAGCAAGCACGGCCCCGCCGGTGACTGGAGGACACTCCCGTAGTGCGCATGCATGGAGCTGGCCCAACCCCCAGCAAGGCACCGGCCCACTCTTCCCCTTCCCCCCATCTGGACCATCGCTCCCCTGGCGGGCAACCTCTCCCGGCCGCCTGCCAGTGGCGACGTATGGGCCTCAGCCCCTGGGTAGTGTCGGTTCTTCAGGACGGGTTTCGCCTACCGTGGGCTCACCGTCGTCTCTCCCTCATGCGCTCTCCTCCTCCGTCCCCCAGCGACCCCCCCCCACCTGCCCAGGCGGACGCCCTTCGCCTGGAAGTCCTCGAACTCCTCAGAAAGGGGCCATCACCGAAGTTTCCAGCCCAACCCCGGGTTTTACTCCCACCTGTTCGTGATCCCCAAACCTTCGGTGGGATGGAGGCCCATCCTTGACCTTTCTCCCCTCAACAAGTTCCTCAGACATATACCTAGTTCAAGATGGACACGCCCTCCCCAGATCAGAGACTCCATCCATCACGTAGATTGGGCTACCTCCATAGATCTGAAAGATGCGTACTTCCAGATCCTTATTCACCCGGCGCACAGACGTTACCTCCGGTTTGTCTGGCAAGCTCGAGTGTTCCAGTTCAAAGCTCTCCCCTTTGGCCTCTCCCTGGCACCCTTCCTCTTCACGAAGGCGTTCCGATCTCTCTCCCAACACAGTCCCTCGAACTATACACAGACGCCTCCAACTCGGGCTGGGGGGCCCACTTGGGGGACAGTCATGCCTCGGGGATGTGGGACGCACAGATGGCTCGCCTCCACATCAACATATTAGAATTGGAAGCGGTCAGGCTGGCCCTCCTCCACTTCCAACATCTATCTCTCACCGACTGGTTCTCCTCCTCACGGACAACACGTCGGTAGCCCATTACATCAACAAAGGGGGGGGGGGGGGGGCTCACTCCATCGGCCTCTCTCTACGGACAGAGGCCCTCCTTCGCTGGTGCCACGCACGGGGAGCCACCCTCCGTGCGAGACACATAGCGGGGACACGCAACATCCTGGCAGACACTCTCAGCCGGTCAGGGACCCTTCTGCACACAGAGTGGACCCTGAACAAGCTGACACTAACCACCGTCTGGGAACATTGGTCAAGCCCATGGTCGACCTATTTGCGACCCGGTACAACCATCGACTCCCCATGTATGTGTCTCTCCACTCCCGACCCCCGAGCGTACGCGGTCGATGCGCTCTCCCTCCCCTGGACGGGACTCCTCGCCTACGCCTTTCCCCCCTTCCCCATACTTCACAAAGTGATCAGGAAGCCAGGCTGGAGAGACCCAAACTCATCCTCATAACCCCGTGGTGGCCGACTCAGTTGTGGTTCCCGGACCTCAGGTCCCTCACTCACGTTCCCCCTCTCCAGCTAGCCCCTTGGTGGGACTTACTCAGACAACCTCGCTCGGGCCTCCCTCACTCCAATCCCCAGATGCTTCGCCTACACGCTTGGCTTCTATGCCAGCCAAATTGCGACCACCGCGATGAGAGAGATGGGTCACGTGGTGCACGGCTAACTCGGTCCCCTACCTCCTCCCCTCCAACATCCACATAGGCACGTTCCTATCCCACCAGATAGGCAATTTCCTATCCCACCTTTCATCCTCTCGAAAGCTCTCTGCTAGTTCCATTCGGGGCTACAGATCGGCCGTAGGCACCACCATCTGACAGCTGGGCGGCCCATCATTCGACAATAACTTTCTCCTTAGAGAACTATCTCGGGGGGGGGGTGGCCCTACGGGAAGCTCAGTCCCCTAGGCGCGCTCCATGTGGGACCTCTTTCTGGTTCTTGACTCCCTCAGAAACCCCCCTTTCGAGCCCCTCCGTGCTATTCCCTTTGTCATTCTCCCTTCAAGACCACCTTCCTTCTCTCCCTGGCCTCAGCCAGGAGGCGAAGTGGGATTCAGGTCCTCAGACCCTCGGGACATCGCCTTTCTCTCCCGGGCGGTCTCAGCCTGAGGAGGCGAAGTGGGATTCAGGACCTCTTCCCTGGTTATCCGCTCCCTAGCGGATATCTTAGGCAGCGAAGGCAGCGGGGACATGGACCTATGACCCTCTAGGTGCCTCAGATACTACTGGGAGCGTTCCCACCCCAGGCGTTCCTCTCAGAGAAGCCTCCTTTTCCATCACCCCAACAACAAAGAAAGACATCTCGGCGGGCTCGATTTCTAGGTGGCTATTCTATACTATCAAATCTGCCTATGCCCAGGCCCACACAAAGACCTCCCAGCCCTTTCCCCTCGAGCCCACGAGGTCAGAGCGTTGGCCATGTCCACAGCGTTCCAGCACTCTGTCCCCGTGTGCCATCTCCTGGAGGCAGCCTACTGGCGTTCGGAGAACCCTTTCATAAACTTTTATCTAAGGGACATCCGCATGACCAGGGCTGATGGTTCTAAGGGGTTTTCATTTGTGGCGGCCAATGCAGCCATAACAGTTAACCCAGGAACCATTAGGGCGCTCGGCCCTCCTCCTATTCCTTTAAATTCTGCTATGGTCTGACATGGTATAGTATACGACGCCAAAATGGGGAGTTTGTATTATACTCCCTGTTTGGCTAAGTATACTTACCATGTCAGACTCTAATGCCCGCCCTACCTCCCCGCTAGCGCCAAGGTTCCCTGGGGTTGCCTTGCGCGCAGGCCTCGTTGAATGACGGACAGTACACGATCTTCGGCATCTTCCGTAATCGGAAGTAGGGTGGGCGTCACGTGACTATCTTATGCCTGCATTTGCCACAAAACTTCGGCCTGACAGAGCTGACTGACAGCCGTTTAATGCTATGGTCTGACATGGTAAGTATACTTAGCCAAACGGAAGAACCTTACAGATTTTCGTCCCTCCTTGGCTGAAGACACTACAGAGGGACTGATGATTTTGAAGTGCAGAAATGAAGCGTAGTGACAGTGTGCTTCAAAAATGTAAAAGAGCAGCAATGCCTTGGGAAAACAAAAGAAAATAAAGTGTCTGGAATGTCGCTGTTTTGTTTTAGGCGTGATAGCAATGCATTCCTCTCAACTGTCAGAAGTTTGTCTCAATTTTCAAAAAAAATTTCCTCACAACTCTCTTCAGAGGCTGGCAGCTCTGATCACAGCACACCAGTGGGTATGGGTGAATTCTTGGTGCTTTTTGTCTCCTCTCCAAGTGTCCTCAGGCTTGCTGGATATTTTCATCTTTCCCAAATGGAACAACAAATGCTAAAATGGAATTCGTTTGATCTTCATCTCTTGCATGTGCACTGAAAGCAGGCATTGGTATTTGTTGTCTGTGCATGTTAAGACCTAGGAGATAGAAATATTTTTTGCTGCACTCGTCACCCATTATCTGTTTTCATAAACATTGTTCTCTGTTGGATTTATTGTCTTGGTGACAATGTTATTAGTACGAGATGCACATTGGGCATCGTGTTTGTCAGAGTTTTGACCCTTGGTTACTGCTTCAGAAAATTTTTTTTGCAGGTTTACATGTTAAAAAAAAAGCTGCTTTGCTGATGATTTTTCTTTCTGGTTTTCCTTTCTTCTTCTTTTTTAATAGAATCTGTATAAGGAAGAGATGTTGATGGGAGTGACAGTCCTTAAGATGGCTGGCTGTTACGCTTATCTGTGTTCTCTCACAATAATTTTTTCTGCCATTGTTCTTTTGAAACATTCATTATCATTATTGTACACACCTCAGTCTCCTGTCTGTCATTTCCCTAATGTGGGATGTGTTTCGTGCTGTGTCACAGGGCATTGTGGGCATTTTTCAAGAGGACAACCTGAAGCAGGATCTGACCATGGCCTATCGCACCAGCGTGCAGGAAGAGCTCAGCAAGTCAGGGTGAGCTGTCAGTCACCTGCTGTCTGCTTCTGCGTTCGTGACATTTGAAAAAAAAAATTGTGCAGCTTATATGCACTTTCTTAAAGAAAAAAGATTAATGCTCCAGTAAAATATGAAAAGAAAATCTGAGGGAAAAAAAAAAAAATCAGATTATGAGAAAGTGTTAATGCCCAGTACTGTGTCAAAGTTTCAGTAGAAGGTAAATCTGAGTGTGACAGCATGGCCATGTCGGTATGATTCTTACGTGCCTTCTTTCTTCATTCTGACCATTGTTGTGACTCAATTTGGATTCCACTTCTTTTCGGCTGATGATTCAGAATTTGACAAAGTGGGTTGTTTTTGTCACCCAGAATAACTGCTGACATTTATTGACCAATGTTCAGTGCATCCATGAATCAATACTTACACATGAATTAGAACTTAGCAAAGTCCTAATGGTTGCGTATTGCCAAACACTGCCTTCTCCTTGCTACTGCATACCTATGTTTGCTGTGTCCATACTTCAGTGCCGCCCCTGCACTACCTATATCCTGTCAAAGTTGGGTGGTTTGCTACACTAATGCAGATTTCTTTCACTGAGATTTTTTACACACACAGGTGCGCGCGCGCGCACTCTCTCACACACACACACACACACACACACACACACATGTTGCCCCACACACACACACACACACACACACACACGTTTGCACACACACACACACACACACACACACACACACACACACACACACACACACACGTTTGCCTGCACACTCACACACACATGCTCACACACATGCTCGCGCACATGCACACATGCATGCGTACACTCACATATCAGGCAGACAGTCTGGGAGTAGTGTGTGACTTACTGGTGAAAATGTACTTTTTTCCTGGGACGATAACATAAGGCAAGGTACCAGACGTGGATGGTCGAAATGAAGAGTCTGCCCTTCTGTCAATCAATAGCATCTTCTTACTGCAATACTGGCCATAAAACACAAATAGCGCAACAGTTTATTTTGCTGCGGGGACTGCAAAGGAAAAGACTTGCGCAAGTCAAAAGGCAAACACTGTCAAAAACACACTGAACACAAGTATTGAGGAGACAGGTGCTATTGCCTGGGCAGAATGAAATGATGAAGAGGTCATTGAAGGAGATTGTGATGTCAAAACCAAATTGACAGAGTAAGGTGAAGAACTGGAAGATCGCTATCCCCAGAGTGCAGGTTTGAAATATATGCAACATTTCCTAATTTCTTTTGAGTGCAATTTTGGAAAAACATGGCCTTCATTTAAAGTACTGAATGAAGTCTGCACTGATCGCGATCAGGCAGACTTAAAAAAAAAAAAAAAAAGCGTCTCGAGTAAGAACAGGAGCACGTTTCAAACCAAGGAAACTTGAAAGTGAATAGCCGCTGACAGGGGATCAATCATGACATGGCAGTTAGGACAGATCGCTGGGTGAGGATCAGTCAGAGAGTTGATTATCACCCATGTATTTTTGTTTGGAGCATTGTAGTTACAGACACCAAGCAGGAAAAAAGACACTTGTCCAGTGTGAAACATATGAGTAAAAGTCACAGGTGAGCGGTTGTAAAAAAATTGTCATGTTTGTGGTTTTCAGTCACCATGGGCTGCACATCCAGGTGACGCTGTGCAACGTGGTACGCACTGTGGTGGAGGGTCAGGCCATCGTCACGCCCATCCTGGGAGCACTTAGCAGTGCTGATGAGGAGGTCCACGCTTTCCTTGTGACGGTGAGGCTGTGAGGGGCGACTGGAGGCTGTATAGATGAGATAGACCTTGGTCAGGGATATGAGAAAGGGATGGAACCACCGAATCCCTACATGTGACAAGTCCTTCATCTGCACCATTAAAAAAAATGCCTCCCTGTTCACATGGTGTTTGTACTCGCTTGCATCACTTTTTCATTTTGGGAGTGTTTTTCATGATTTTCTTTGGTCACATCTTCCATGCCTCCCTTTGCTGCATCACTCCAGAGCCACTCAACCCGGCCACCGCATGCACAACCGCTACCAGTTGTTGCACCCCCTTGCATCGGCAGTCCACAGGGAGCAGCCTCCTTTCAAGCTGAGGAGACGCTGTGCTGCCCCTCTGTTTCCGCAGTGTTCAGTGAGGCCTGTTCTGATCCAGTATCGGTCCTGCCTGTCCATACCCTGTTGGCATGTTCTGTACGCCATTTCACACAGAATATGACAATATGCCTCTCAAATGAGCAATACACAGGCAAAAATTGAAGCAAAGTTTTGTTTTGTGCACTACATTGGATGTGTGCTTGGATTCTGAATCTGCGTACTCTTACCACAGGATATTGTTTAGAGAGACTGTACATGTGTATCCGTTCTTCCGTTTGTACTTGGTGCCATATTTAGTCAGCATGACCCAACTGTATTAGTTTGTGAAAACGCAAAATGTGCTAAGCTGATAAGATGTTAGATTTTAGTATTTATTGAAACTGCTTCAAAATGAAAAAGAAATACATTTTTTTTTTTCTGCTTGTTTCCCCCAAAATACCTATTTATGCGAGAAAGTACACCATAGACAGTTTTGGTGTAGGCAGGTCTGCAATATACACAGGACCTCAGCTGTTAAAAGTCTTGCTGAAAATGGTAATTACGAAGTCATGGTGCTAAGGTGAATGAGCCCTCTCTTCAGAAGATGATGGACGTCAAAATTTAACTGCATCTTCATTATTGACCACGCAGAATCTGTTTGAAATTGATCAGCTGTTTACGGATGATCATGCAATCAGTCAGAGATGACTGAAAACAGTGCTCACTTTTACTTGTGTGCTGGGCAATTATTGATTTGTCAGCATCAGAGACCATTCCCATCATTTATTGTTTTGTTTGTTTGTTTGTTTGTTTGTTTTTTTTTTTAGCTGGAAAAGAATGAAAACTGGTCTGTGGACAGCTGTCACAATCTGACCTTGGTCAGTTGGGCTGTTTGTTACTTTTGTTGGGATGATGCATAAATGAAGATGAATTCCACAGTTTTGTTTATTGTTATTATCTTCCCTTTGCTTGGACTTTGTTGAACTCAGAAAATAGTCCAACAGCTAACTCTGATTGATGGACTTTAATAAGTCCAGTGAAAACGGTCACAGTGTTTATATTTTTCATATTAGAAGACAGTTGATGTATAGTAAGAAACAGTATTGTGTATAAAGTGTCAGTTGTAGTATTTATCCTCTTTTACTGTAGTGACTGAGATCAGATCCTGTGTTTCATTTGTTTACAGTCTCTTTGTCTTCAGTCAGGAAGCTTGAGAACCTGTTTGTTTTAGTGCATTTAGTTATTTTCAGTAAATGATGCAGTAAAAACAAGGATTGATTTTATTTGGTGTGTTTTATTTTCAAACGTGTTTTTCTTCATTTGGTAAACATCAGAACCAGTGAGCTTCAGTGTATTTATTTCCATTATATTTGTCTTTACTTAGTTAGAAAGAAAGAAAAAAAAAAGAGAAATAGTCGCTGTTCAGTTAAAAAAAAAAAAAACAAATGTATGTTGGTGTGTTTTCTCTGCATTGTGTTTTTGTCTGATTTGCTTGCAGCTGTTGAGTGAAATGATGAAGGGATCATCCCAGGCTCAAAGATCCAATCTGAAGTGCTTCGTGTGGTAAGGCTTTTCCTTTTTCATTGGAGGAGAGAGGGCATGGGGTGGAGGGGAAGGAGTGATTGAGTGAAGGAGAGGGGGAGGGTATGAGTAGGGCAGGTCGATGCCATGCGTTTTGCCATCAAAGTGGGATTCTCTCGTCATTGCTCATTCTGATTTTTCCACACGCTGCCAAATCCAAGCTCACTCTTTTCACAGTTCCAGCTGCAGCAGTTTACATGGAACAGTCGCTTATCGGTCATTGTGAAAGACACCTTCCCACCCCAGGACTCTACCTGCTAAAGAAGGACCCTGCACTGCTCCTGAGCCACTGTATCAGTGTTCAGTGTACTGCAGTGCCTCTGCTGATTGGGCAGATGTAAGACGCTACCTGCTGAGTCCCCAAGTACCTTTGCCAGTTTAAGCCTGGCCCTGAAGTCAGACCCAGTGAATGCAGGGGGTTTGTTCACCAGTTTGTTGCTGAATTTACACAGTGGGGTGATCGTCCACAGCCCACTTCTGTGACAGGACTCTTGGCTTTTGGACAAGAAGCCAGCATGAAAGTTCTCTCCATTTCTCTTTGATTCCGTTGATAAACTCACCTTTTTAAACTTTTAAGTATACCAGAAGATCAGGTACACACATCGATCATCCTTCATCAGGGGTCAGTGGTTTTTTAAGACACTTGTACCCTCCATATACCAGGACATTTGGACAGGATATGGTGGTACAGCCAGACATTGCCAATATCCTACGTTCTCAAGTTTTAAAAAAAAAAAAATTTTTCATCTTTTTGTTATTTTTTAAATTTATTTTTTCCCTCCTGTTATGGCCCAGCTACCACTCACAGCCTGTTCAGGGGTCCCAATTTCCCACAGCAATTTCTCAGTAAAATACCATCATGAGTACTTCAGTACCTGCAACATCATGTTTGATTTGCCTTTATTAAAACCCACTGGTAATGAAATTATATATATATATAAACAAGTAAAGAAATCCACATGCCCGTGCCTGTTTCTTCCACTTTATTCCATTGTTCAAATTTACTTCTACTGCTAGGTGCGGAGTCAGACTTATAACAGGGTTTTCTGAAAAAAACTATATATCTATCTATATCTATATCTATATATCTATATCTATCAACATCTATATCTATATATATATATATAGATATAGATATGTATACACGTGTGTGTGTGTGTGTGTGTGTGTGTGTGTGTGTGTGTGTTCATTTGTAACCATTTCAGGCACCTGATCCAAATGCTGCCTCCTGAGAGTCCTTTCTCCAAACCTGGTGGTGAACAGTGACATGGCGATGTACTTCAATGAGGCAGAGGTGGCAGAAATGGCAGTGGAGGACATTGACAGTGACAACCTGTATCTGCAGGACCTGGGCATGGATGTGGCCACGGCTCCAACCAGCTATCCCTCCACAAGAGGTGTGAGGATGTTACTGGTGTGAGAGTAGTTTGTAGTATATGTGTGTGTGTGTGTGTTGGTTGGTGTGAGTGTGTGTGCATGCCACTTGTGTATGTGTGTGTGTGTGTGTGTGTGTGTGTGTGTGTGTGTGTGTGTTGAGCTTGTTTCACAGATTCTATTTGAGGATAGAGTGTGTTTGTATGTGTAGCATGTGTGACTATGTTTCTTTTTTTTAACTTCAGTATATCAAATATGAATTTAACAGATGAAAAGATTCTTAGACTGGCTTTAAGAAGTCTTTCTTAGAGATTTTTTCTATTGCACGCAAATGTGAGGAAAAGTATTCTTTCTGTGTAGTGTGGTGGTGCTGTGTTATGTTTTGTATTGTTTCTCTATGTGTTCATCAGAATCCTCATACAATGTGAGTGATGTGGAGGGTCAGCTTTTGGCAGTGTACGAGCCGACTGTCATAAGAGATCTGTTGGCTGACCTTTACGAGAACCGAGGTCTGCACCCTTCACAGATCATCGCTCTGAATGACGGGTATGTGAGCCACCACTCTTCTATCGACCTGAAGTCATGACGTCAGTTTACACCTGGGTTAGAACAGTTTGAGATGCGAACAAACTGAGTTGACGTTGCTGAAGAGACAACAGGTGTCAACAGAGCTCTTTTAGCTCTTTTTTGCTCAATCATGTGTGTGCAGATTTATAAAGAAACGGACCACATGTTTTCATGTTGATGCAATGAATGGACATGCTATTATTTTCTGTAGATAGGCCTTTGTGATGTGGTGAGCACTTATAAATCATTACTGAGAATAAGGTACGTAAACAAAGAACAAGATATGGCATATAAATAGCTTTGGAAAGGTACTGAAACCAAGTCACCTGTTCAAAGTTGAAAGCCGTTTCACTGTCAAGGGAAGCTACTCTGGGGTCCAAGTGGGAGGTGATAGTAGGTACATATTTAGCTCCCTTACCCTGTGTCTAATGAGCTCAAAGCATGGATCAATCGCAAAGCACATTAGTCCAGCACAACTGCCAGAGAATCTCTCAACTCTGTGTGCTCAGGCGTGGTCATTTACACGTTATTTCAGGCATACAACAGCAAAAAAAAAGTAGCTTTTATTTGCAGTGAAATTAATATGTCTTGTATTTCAAAGCACCTCATTTATTCCAAAGTGTCCTGTAGTTCAAGTATTGTGATACTTATCAATGGACAGGTAAAGTCATTTGTGTATTGTTCATTCATGTGTGTTTTGTTTTATTTCATTTGTTCTATTTTCAGTGGAAAGTGCCAAGGAGATTCGTCAGGGACTGGAGTTTTTGCCCGATGCAGAATTCAAGCAGGCTTATGTCTTTGTTCTCATCGCCAAGGCCAGACATTGCATGGACTTGAGTGTAAGTCACCAATGAACATTGATTAGTTGGACACAAATCATTGATCGTACAGTGTTTTGACCAAACAGTGGCTACTTTTCAGAACATTCTTTTGCCCGCTTGAGAATATTTTCTGTGTGTTGGCGGTTAAAAAAAAGCTCTGCAGGCCATTGATTTTTTTGCACCAGTTGTTTAACCTCTCTGGCGTTCTTGTAGGTAAATGTCAGCAGAGAGGGGAGCAAGTGGGTAGGGATGGGGTGTGAAACAGCAGGGAATATTACTGTTAGAGAGCAAACAAGATGGAGGGTAATGCAGATGATTTTATGTTGTGATATGAGCTTTTTTTGGCATTTTTCAATAAATCTCTAGTCTCCATCTGTCTGACCATGCCTCAGTTGTCTCAATCACACTGTCTCTGTCTTTTTTTTTTTTCTTCTGTAGATCTTCGACCGTGCTCGTCAGCTGTTGACAGAGGCGGACTCGGTGGTGGCGGACCTGTCCTACGTGCTGTCCAAACATGTGCGCTGGCAGATTCTTCTGGCGGACCTGCTGCAGTATTTCATCAGCGAGACGGTCAGCGCGACGCCTCGTCCCTGCAGGAGCTGGTTAAGAAGACCAAGACCTGCCTCACCTCCATACGGCTGGCCCAGGGTCCGTGAATGCTTTGGGGGTGTGGGAGGGAAAGGGAGGTTCGGGGTAGAGAGGGAAGTGGGATGGGTGGAGCAAGTGGAGGGCTGGGGGGGGGGGGGGGGGGAGGTAGGTGGCGGGAGGAATTTGTCGTCATGGACATAGGATGTGGGAGGAGGGGAGGGTAGAGAAATGAATGTTTTTAGGGGAGGAGGAGGAGTGAGGTTTTTAACTGATTGTGGACTCATGTGTGTGTGATAAGTGATTCTTTGTAATCATGATGTTTTGTTTGAATTTTTATGTGTGTCCATGGTAAACTGTAACATTGGGCTTTTCTGAGCAAGTACAAAATCACGAGTGTGATCAAACCTGGCAGAATGATGAACATTATTGAGATCTTTCTAGTCATTCTGTGCATGACAGTGTCACTGAATTGTAATGGCTGTAAATCTGTATTTTACAATGTCAGCTGTAGAATCAGTATTTTGAAATCATTTTCCTATAAATTATGACACTTACATCTTATACTTGATACAAGAATGTATTGTGCGAGAATTGTAGCAAACAATTCCCCATTAAAGTGTATTAAAATCTGATCATTTAGTGCCATTTCTACCAAGCAGGGATGGAGGAAGTGATTAGTGAATTAAGCTACACCACATGCAGACAGTAGAATGTCTTGCATGCCACGTCAAAAGAGTACGTCGTGTTGATAATGCACATTTTCATAGGCAAACCAGTGGCTTTACTGTCTGGTAGAAAGGAGTCATTCTCAGTCATAACTCATTGCATGAAAAAACATCATCATCATCATTAAACGTTGTTGTCATCTGTATATTCATTTTATTGGCTATTGTTGATCATCATTGTCAGTTGTTTTTTTTTTTAAACACAGAATTCTAATTACTTCCAATTATTAGTGTTACCACTACCTCCATGATCTCCACAACTTATTCAATGTTTTCTGTGAGTCAGTATTTCATATAATTATCTCAGGTTGGCTGAACCAAACCTATGCAGGTGATAATGTGTGTGCAGACATCCAGCCCAGTTCAGAGGGTGTTGAGCAGTGCACGGCATTCCTGTTGAACATCAGAGACTGGGGAGTACCTCTCCAACCTGGAGAACACTGCTAACGGCTACATTGAGGTAAGCTGCTGTCACATGGGTGCATGTGGGTATGCTGGGACCTGGAATTCCAGCTTTTTTTTTTTTTCATAACAGTGCTGGCGCCAGTATGCCAGAAGACTAAATGTACTGATGGATCATTTGTTTTTTGTGTCGCTATTGCATTCAAAGTTTCCAAGAGCTCGACAAGTAGTGTTCTCTCCATCAAACACAGAATTCTCATGATTTTTTTTTTTTTGTTGGATGATATTTGTACCTGAATGTCATGTTCATGATAGAAGGGCCAGAGTCGCCCTTAGTTGTTTACCTTGCAAACCTGTTGCATTCAGTGTTTTTTTTTTTTCCAAGATGAAAACCCTTTAGACCAAAAAAAAAAAAAAAAAAAAAGAAGACTAATTGCCAGGTGAAATAGTAACCACTTAACAGATGGCTATGAAATGACTGAAAAGAAAAAGACTGTCTGTAATGGCCACTGACATACTCAAAAAAAAAAAAAAAAAAAAAAAAGAAAGGGGTTCAGTGTCATGCTGGCTGTAGGATGAGTCTAAGAACACTGTAAAAGTGAAGGACTGTCTGGCTGAAGAATGCAAAGAAAAGAGAACAGTTCACTCAGTATCAGTACTTTGTTGTGAAGTATTCTTGACAAGAATCAGTGCAGCATGTGTTGTTGATCAGTAGTTGATGTTAGCTTGTTAACTGGGATAAATCTTCAGAGACACTTGACTCCACATAAACCATTGGCTTCATTTTGAGTGCATTAGGACAGGTACTTTTGTCTCTGGAAGTACTTCTTGAAACCATTGGTTTCATTTTGAGTGCATTAGTACGGGTATTGTTGTCACTGGAAGTACTTCTTGAAACCATTGGCTTCATTTTGAGGGCATTAGGACAGGTATTGTTGTCACTGGAAGTACTTTCTTGAAACCATTGGCTTCATTTTGAGGGCATTAGGACAGGCACTTTTGTCACTGGAAGTACTTCTTGAAACCATTGGTTTCATTTTGAGTGCATTAGTACGGGTATTGTTGTCACTGGAAGTACTTCTTGAAACCATTGGCTTCATTTTGAGGGCATTAGGACAGGTATTGTTTGTCACTGGAAGTACTTCTTGAAACCATTGGCTTCATTTTGAGGGCATTAGGACAGGTACTTTTGTCACTGGAAGTACTTCTTGAAACCATTGGTTTCATTTTGAGTGCATTAGTACGGGTATTGTTGTCACTGGAAGTACTTCTTGAAACCATTGGCTTCATTTTGAGGGCATTAGGACAGGTATTGTTGTCACTGGAAGTACTTCTTGAAACCATTGGCTTCATTTTGAGGGCATTAGGACAGGTATTGTTGTCACTGGAAGTACTTCTTGAAACCATTGGGTTTCATTTTTGAGGGCATTAGGACAGGTATTGTTGTCACTGGAAGTACTTCTTGAAACCATTGGCTTCATTTTGAGGGCATTAGGACAGGTATTGTTGTCACTGGAAGTACTTCTTGAAACCATTGGCTTCATTTTGAGGGCATTAGGACAGGTACTTTTGTCACTGGAAGTACTTCTTGGTTCCCAGTGCTCAGACATGAACATGCAATAAAGTATCGGGGGAAAAAAGAACTGTTGGAAGCTGGTGGAAAACATCAGGTCTGTTTCATTTGAAAATTGCATTTAACCGAACTGATGATGAACAGGAATAGGATAGAAACAACGAAACAGTGAATTCACTCAGAGAAAGTGAAGAGCAAAGAGGAGAGTTATTCTCTTTCCCTTCAGGTTACAAAATTTGTTGTGAGTTTGTATCAGTGTGATGCTTACACATCTGTTGAATTTCTGTTCTGTTAGACATATGTAATGCAAGTTCTGTGTCAGCAGTGATGTTTGGTGAAAGCTATTTACCACCCTTTGGTTCAGAGAACACTGGGCAAACATTTTCACATCTAAGTTCATATTGAGAGGAACTAAAGAAACGCGCATAGGCTGTTTTCTTCACCCACTGCATAGATGTTATTTATGTGTGTGTTGATCTGTACAAGGAGGTGTTCATTGTGTTTGACTGTGTGTGCTGATTGTTTGCAGATGAGTCGCCTGCTTGCCTGTGCCTGCAAGGAGCTCCCTCAAGTGAAGAATGCTCGTAAACCAGCTAGAGAGTTCTGGGAAATCTGTACGTCGTCCTCTTTTGATTTTTGTTGATCATGTACTTGTCTAATGTAGAGATGAAGATGAAGCTGTTGTGGAGGTTGCTGGGTTGGGCCAACAATGTAGTAGATGAAGATGAAGCTGTTGTGGAGGTTGCTGAGTTTGAGCTTTAGAATGAAGTGAGCGTTTTTTGTCATTTTGGTTTAGGCGTTACTTGAAGAGAACTTGTTTTCTAATATATATATATATATATATATTTTGTTTTTTACATCGCACTTTTAGGAGGAATCCGATTTTGTTCCTCCTTTGTCTTTTTTAATTCCTGAATAGTTTTATTTCTAACATCTTGTTGACCCCAACATGGGTTGCTTCATCCGTTTATTTCTGACATTTTGTCAATCCCAACATAGGTTGCTTCATCCGTTTGGGTTGTAAACAACAGGAGTGAATGAAAGTTTTTTTTTTATGATTTGACTTCTTTCCGTTTTTTTGGAATGGGTATAGTTTTTGGTATAATTTTCTGCAATGGACTCTGACATAAAACTAAATATAAAAGAAAGGAAATCTGAAATTTAGGTGGGTAGACACAAATATTAAAAAAAAAAGAAAGAAGAAAACAAATGAAGAAGGCCAGTTTTACTTCACAGTGAAACAGTTGAATGCTTGGATCTTGAACCAAAGGCTGCGTCCAGGGCCAACACGCATAGCTTAGCTGCAGACATGAGGCACACACTTAACAAACAAGGGAACTTTCTGATTACTTTAACAGTTATGGGCATGTAATGGTTTCACCATTGAAGCAGAAGGTTCCATCCATCTTTTTATATATGTATGTATGTATGTGTGTGTATATATATATATATATATATATATATATATATATATATATATACACACACACACACACACACACACACACACACGCATACATATCTTTATATATATATATATGTATATGCATATATATCAATAATTTGCTAAGACCCTTCAATTTTCATGTTGTTATTTCTAATGTACTATTAGAGTGATTAGAATTCTTGTTTCTCAGTCAGGGCGTTGCAGACTTGGCAGGTCAAATGTGAAACATTGTCTGTCTTGGTACTTCTGACCTGTTGGCTCTGGGAGTAAAAATTCAAAAGATAGTAGCGTCAGTATTAGGAGTCTGGTGTAAAGTATTTATGTCTCACATCGTGCAAGTCCCAACACTCTAAAAGAATATGTTTCACTGTGAGTGGTACATGACATGGAATGCACCACTGAGCTTCTTCACCTTTTAAAAGATAAGAAATAGGTGTAAAATGAGTGGCCTGTGTGCAAACGGCACAAGACTGTTTCGCCTTTACGGCCACCTTGGGAACATGGTAAAAACTCTTTCAGGTTTGAACAAATTTTGTACATGTAAAAACTTTGTTCAGAGATGTCCCACCTGGCATGATCTTTGAATTTCTGAAAGAAATTAGCATTTTTCATCTGATCTAAGATTTTATGGAAGAAAGATTTTTAACAAAGTTTCTGGTGCATTTTTAGAAGGTGTATTTTAAAAAAGATGTGTGAATTGTGTTAAAAAAAAATATTGTTTTTGTTTTATGACTTGTGAGTTGACATCAACATGGTGACAGCCCTGACATGGGTCTTTGCAGTCGGCTGGGCTGTAAGCAACATTACCTTACCTTACCTTACCTTAGTATTTGTAGTTTATATAGCATGAGTTTCAGAGTTGTTTCAGTTTGAGTGTTGTAGTCAAGTGGACCACATAGTTGTGTGGAATTTCATCGTGTTGAATGCCCTTCATTTTGTTGCGTTGTTTTCAGTGATCCACATTTACCTGAACCCCAATCAGAACAAGCGCAGTGCCACAGGTCGTGAGAGTGCCATGCTGCGCGAATCCCAGCTGGGTGTTTTGTCCAAAGAAAGCTTCTTCTCCTATGTTCAGAAGATCAAGGTAGCCATGATGTGTGGATGTGTGTGTCTTCGGAACTTGTTAGGTATGAGTGTCTTGTGAGCAGGTATGTCTGTGATGTCTTGTGAGCAAGTGTGAATATGTGGTTGCCCTGGTGTGTGTGTGCGTGTGTGTGTGTGTGTGTGTATGTGTGTGCGAAACAGGATTTGTGTTTGAGTGTGTTTGTGATGAGAGAATATTTGCATGTCTGAGTGTGTTTCAGGATGTTGGAAAATAGAAGATAGATACACGTGTATATTTGTGTTAGATGTTTGTGGTAAAAAAGGCTGTGTGCATGTCTGTGTTTGAGCATATTTGTTAACAGAAGAAAGATGATCGTGTGAGTAGAGCATGCTGTGAAAAAGGATAGATGTTTGTGTGTTAGATCATGTTTGTCTAGAGAGGATATTTGCATGTCTGTAGGCATGCCTTTAATGAGAGGATGGAGACCTCTTTTTGCATGTTTCAGCATGTTTTTAACATTACCTGAATTCAGGTTTGTTTGAGTTTGATGTGATAGCTGGTGGTGTTTTTCTCATGTAATGGCACATTTTATTTTATTTCTAAACATGGAGAACTAACATTCTGGTACAGGCACCAGCATGTGCTTGCAGGTACCTAGGCTTGCAAACACATACTCTTACACATAAACACAATTACAAGCACATTTCGCTCACCCTCTTCTGCTGGCATGCTGCCAAACACAATTACAAGCACATTTCGCTCACCCTCTCTGCCGGGCATGCTGCTATACATACATGTACACATGCAATATTGTTGTAAGAACTGGATGAATAATGGATGGAAGTTCAGTTTCCCTGTACAACAACAAACCTGGTTGTGTGGCTGTTCAGGAGCACACCATCCTGACGCTGCTGATGTCGGCGTTCGCTAAACTGTTCACGAGTCTCAGGGATGACATCACCAGTGAGATCACCACGGAGTACACACCTCTCTGGCCCACTGCCACAAGCAGGTTGTTTGTGTGTGTGTGTGTGTGTGTGTGTGTGTGTGTGTGTGTGTGTGTGTGTGTGCGCGTGCGTGTGCGTGCGTACATGCGTGTGTGTAAGAGCCCCTGTATTGAAACACTTGATCCCCAAACTTTTTTTTTTTTCTTTTTCTTTTTGTTTACCCAGTGTCATTCTGTTTCTTAAAGCCCATTTGAGGACAACATCAAGTACATATGACTGGTATAAAAAAAGAACAAAAACCCCATGAAATTGTTCCAAGGGAAATCATTCTCCTTTCCCAGTCACATGGTATGCCTCTGACCCTTTAGAGTGTGCTGTTGAGTTCATATGAGTATCATTCTGTGAAGAAAAATAATCATCCTGTTTCTCTTCACTATCAGATAATAATCATCCCTTTCTCTTCACTCATCAGATACATTTCTCCACACATGGTATGTCTTTCTTTCCTTATTCCTCAGCTAGAACTCTGAGAGTGAGCTCTTGTGAGCTGTTTGTGTATGCAACGGTTTTTAATCCCACCATAAAGATAACCCTGATCTGTCCAGGGGGGCATGGTGCAGTGTGCAGGTATTTTTTTTTTGCTGGTGTCTATCTCACTGGCACATGATGGCCTGTTTTCTCCAAATGGAATGGGATTTAACTTGCATTGAAGATTTTTTATGCATGCATTCACACAAGTGACCTAAGTTCAAAAACTCATGGAAAAGAGGAAGAGGGGACTGCAATCTGTGACATGTGTTGTCTCTGAAGGAAAGAATCTCACTCGACCTGGTGGTCTGGAATTGAACCCTAGACCTCGGAATAAGAGTTTGATGTCTTACCCATTGACCAACCAGGCCCCATTATGGGCTATGACATTAACTGTCTCCAAGCCAGTGCAACAGTGATGTTATAGTGAGACTTGTCATCAGTGTCTGCCATATGCATGAACCTGAGACACTACTGGTAGATGGGAGACTCTGTAGCTCATTGTTAGTGTAAAAACACTTTTTTTTCTCTAAAGCAAGGGAAGAAAATGATGGACTTACAAATCACTGAATAGATGACTGTGTATTTATTTTACCCTAATGTAACAAAGAAACAAAAAATGACGGAGTAGAGAGCAATCAAAGAGAGTGACTGTTCCGGACAGCCGGTGTCGAAGGGTTAAAGTTCAGTTCAGGGAAGAGTTATCTTCCATCAAAGGCTTTTGTGATTTCTTCATTCACTGTCTCCTGTTGCAAGGCAAGGTGGTGGTTTTCATTGACATGACGATGGTGTGTGGCAGCTCCTCGCTGAACCTCAATGCTGTGGAGGACATGCTGAAGATGATTATGTCCCACGCCCTCAAGGTCAACCCCACGCATCCCTCATGGCTACGCACCCAGGCTGACATCTACTTTGGTGGGTGATGGAATCGTCTGTTCAGTGAGGTTGTGTGTGTCAGAAATGATGGGACCACACTGTAATCTTGAGGCGTTGAAGAAAAGCCATTTTCTGTTAGTTTGGATATTTAGCCCTTAAACAGTATTGGTAATATCAGCAGTGTGGATGCCCTGTCTCTAGAGAGATTTGCTTGAGTAAGCCTAACTTCATAGAAAGAAATGCAGTGTGACTAAGACATATTAACGGGATTCAATTACAGGTGTTTTTAAAAGCCTTGGAAAATTTGAGAGATTTGTAATTATCATTTCTAGGTTTGAAAAAGGTATAAAGAATAACCTAGCATTTTGAAAGTTGGACAAAGGTAAGAATTTTTTTTGCAGTATGAACTATTAATCTTTAAGCCTGAACTGAATAGTTCTGGGAAAGAATGATTTAATTTCACAAGGAAAGATGGCAACAGAAGTGGCTGTCAGTGTTTGTGTTTCCAGATATTTTGAAGGTACTTTCCAAGCATGTTTGTCAACCTAAGTAATTGGATAAATTCTCCAGGGTCATGGTATTTAGGCACCAATCAGTCCCATCTTTTTTGTTTCCAAGTCTGCAAACTTTCTGAGTTAAACTGAAATTGACTGCGGGCGATACCTGCTGGAGGGTTGTGTGTGTGGGTTGACAACCATTTCCCCTTGCTCTGCAGGGGAAGGCCAGTACTCCACAGCCATGAAGTTCTACTGGAGGCAGGTGTGGTGGCCACCCAGTTCTTCTCCTTGCCGGTCACCCGCAGTCTCTATGATGACAAGGTGAGGTTTGGATGATTTTGTCCAGGAGCAGACAATTTGTATACAAGACAGGAAGTGGACGGGGTATTAACTAGCCAAGACATGGGCTAAATCAGATACATGACAAAAACAGTAGTGTCATACTTTGGCAGTGCTCAGTCCCAATGAGGAAGAGCTTGATTTCGACTCTAATGATGCTTCAAAGTTGTGCACAATCCGAGCAGGAAACTGTTGGCAGATTTCACCCAGGAGACGAAAGTCCTTTAAAACCGTTCACTGCTTGAAAATATTACATAACAAAGGCTGGCCCAGTGCCAGGGAAAATCTAATGATTTGGGGTAATAATTAACAAAAAATTCTAGCTCAGAAACTACAAAAGATATAAAAATGAAATATATATGATTTTTGAAGGAAATTGAATGGAGATTTTTAATCTGGGTTTCTTTTGTTTTAATTTTGATCATAAAAAAATATTTAGGCATTTAGATTTGGATAGATTTTTTTTTTGCACAATCAAAAAAATATGTATTTACCACTACAGCTTCACATCCAAAAAAAGAACACAAAGCAAAAAAAAAAAGTTGAAAAGAAGTTTGTATTGTCACACTACACCTGTAAATGAAAGTAAAACAGTCTAGAAGTCTATCCAGACGCTCACACCTCATGCAGACAGGTCAGTTCACGACCACGCCCCCCCCCCCCCCACCACCCCCCTTGCTGGACTTCAACCCTCTCTTTCACTCCTCCTCTTCCCCTACTTTTTCTGCTGCCCGTGTCACGCCGCGAGCAGGCCGCGCTCCCCTCTCGCGCTGACTAACATGTCGCTGGCCACTCGCACGCAGTGCAGAGTACACACTAGGCTAGCTCGTTCGACGTTGGTAACCAGTCAGCTGAACACACCCTTGAGATCGCACAGCACGACTCAAAAACTGACGAATATGGTCGGCAATTCCATCACTATCATCATCTCGCCTTCATGCTCGAGTGAGTCGCTGAATAAAAGATTATTATCTTTTGTCAAAAATGATTAGCAGAGCCCGCTCAGCTGTGTAAGTACGTTGATTTGGTTGCTACGCTTGTCGAAGGTTGAGCCGCCATCTTTGCAAGCGAGACAAAAGCGCTGGCTGGTCATCCAGTCAGTGATGAGGAAAAATGGTCTTTCCCACTCACGTGTGGTCATTTGCATATCATTTTAATACTGCAGACATATAAGGCTTACTACGCACACTCTATTTCAGTCCTTTGATAGGAATAGTAACGAATGAAAATTCAAGAAAAATGCATGACGTCAGTGGACGGCCCATAGGCACTGGAAGTACATTTTTACTACGGCGTCAGCTGAGGGCTTAAAGGCACTCAACGGGTTTAAAGCCAAGTGTAAACAAATGGTTCTGTTCACAAGACCAAAGTGAGCAACTCCGGTAAACTGTCAGTGAACAGCAAATATTTATATTTTGTATTCCCTATTCCCTCATTTGTCGTCGAAGTCCTCCTCCCAAATGCCCCTCCCACCAACCCTTCCCTTTCCCTACCTTTAAAAAAAATTCTTTTTAGAGCTCTCTGCAAAGTCATTCTTATAAGATGTAATTATTTACCTGCTCTTTTTTTCCCCATTACTTAATTGCTCAATAACATTATGTAATTTAGTACAATATTTCCACGGATGAAAAAGATGAAGTTATGTGTTTCCTGCATTTAGAACTGCTTCATAACAAATAGTATTTTATGTATTGGACAATCACAGTTCACTGATGTAATATTACATCTCACATGGGACAGTATTCATGTCACAACTGTTTATCCAGTGTCATATTGGATGAAAATGTGTCTGGCCCTTTCAGGTGTACCGGCGAATGATCACCTGCTGCACTCACCTGCAGTGCCACACGCAGGTAGCAGTGCTGTGCCAGTTCCTGGACGTGACGGACTACAGCGCCGCCTTCAAGGCCTTGCAGGAGCGTAATGTCTATGACGCCATGGATGCTTACTACTGCTGTATTTGGGACATCACCATTCTGGAGTTCCTAGTTCGTATCCTTTCGCCACTCTGGTGATACAGCTTTGCGTGCATCTGCAAGCGGATAAACATATGGTAAAAGTGGGTCAGTCGCAAGCCATTTGTATTCATATGCTGTATTTTTCTTAAACTTACCTGACCAAGCTGATGCCTTCATTCTGCTTGACATGACCACACCCTTGCCAACTGGATGAATTGTTGACTATCAGTGGTTATTGAACTCTCTGCTTGACGCATGACTTTGTGCTACATGGCTATGTGAATACCATGCCAAGTAAGGTATCTCCCCTTACACACTTGCCGTAAGGAAACCTCAGTAAGAAAAAATTGCTTTTAACGCATCTATTCTGTAAAAGTAATGAAAAAAATTAAAAAACATCACTCCATCCAAAACAGCCATTTTTTCCCATATATAGTGAATTGGTACAAGAGGGGAAAAAAAAAACGAACAGACTAACTCTACTTCAGTGTTCTCGGTGCAAAAAAAACAATTTTCCCTAAATTCACTGTACCCACAGAATGTCATGGATTAGGAGAGCAGAGAGTGATTTTCCAAGTCTAAATAAAGTACTGAAACCTTCAGGAACAAAATAAAGTCATTCTATATGGTCTGCACACTAAATAATCAACTTTTGTTGTGTGAAGGGAAAAAAAAACCCAAACTTCAACAAATTTGTCTTCTAACTATTGAAGGAAAAAAAAAAACAACAAGAACAGATCACTGAATACTGGACTTTAGATTGTGATGTAATTCAGCAAAAATGTGCTTTTGCACAAGTGCACTGAGCAAAGCCCGCCCCCACCCTCCCCCCGCCCTCCCCCCGACACACACAAGCACACGCACTGTGGCGGTGATGTACCTCTTGTCTGTCTCCTCTTGCTTTTTGATAAACAGGTAAACA
This sequence comes from Conus betulinus, assembly GCA_016801955.1. Classification (NCBI taxonomy): domain Eukaryota; kingdom Metazoa; phylum Mollusca; class Gastropoda; order Neogastropoda; family Conidae; genus Conus; species Conus betulinus. The sequence continues at coordinate 688,968 of JADBJO010000203.1, forward strand.
GGCAGTTTTTATTTTAGGCCAGAGTTTATGTTCATCCTTTTCTGCTTGCTTTTGTGCAGCAAATAAATTGTTTCTTGTTAAAAAGTCTGCCAAATTCCTCTGAAATCAAAAGGGCTAAAGGTGATGCTTCCACAGGCAAATCAAGGGACGTTCCCACTGACTGACCCGGTTTCCTGGCTGTCAAAACAAGTGAAAACTTTATTGGGGCTTCACTTCTTGTAGCCAACCACTTCAGTCAACAGTTGAAGATTCTCTAGCAACTTTTGTTTTTTGTATTTTCTTTTTTGGGGGGCTGGACCCAACAACAATGGGCTATTTGACGTCGTCATTATCATCACCCAAATTATCGATTCGGCCTCAAAGTCAGTGGCAGTCGATCTTATTTATAACTAGGTCAAGATCACGTCTGAATTGTCTTGCTTCAAATCTTCTTCAAGAGTGTAGCCCACACAACTACGCTCTCTTCATCAATATCACATCAGAAAATGAATTCTTCAAGTTGCATAGTAACTTGATCTGCCATTTTCCCAGAAAGTCTTTCGCGAAAAAAAGGCTGAACTTTGAAAATTCACAGCAGCGAAACGACTCCACCGAAACTCTTGAAACAAAAAAAACAAAATGGTGTCCGGTAACTTCCGTACTGGAAGACTCTTCTGTCGCGATGCATTCTGGGATATTGATGGTGAAAGTGAAAGTCGTTGACCTAGTATTCAGCAGTCGATCTGGTTGATCTGGTATTCAGACAGAGGAAATTTCATGGTTGATCTGGGTCAATCCAGTAGGTAGTGGGTTAAACTAACTGATTTGTCTCACTCGATATGTCACTTTCAACTGCATGGCAGCTTTAAATCAGCTCACCTCCTGAGTCAACATGCTTGTCAGCATGCTGTCATAGCAGACGCACCATTTCTTACGATCAACCTCTCAAACATTCACATTTTGTTCCCTGCACTGATCCATGGCTGAAATTACCAAGGCAGGCTTGCAGTTGACTTCCAGTTCTGTGCCCTACAATTCTCCACACACACACACACACACATACACATATGCACATACACATGTGCGCGCATATACACACACATATAAAAACACACACACACACACACACACACACACACACACATGGCAAAGTAAACAAGTACTTCAGTTTCATGAAATGACAACTCCGTCATGAGACCATGATGCTGTAACTGAATTGCCTATACTGCAACATCATATCTGAATAAAAACATGGAAAAGCACATTAGAAGCAAACTTTGTAAAGGTCTTGATTGAAGGAAGTTGTTTTGGTATGAAAACAAAATGACAAGTTGATATATCAAACTGTAGCAGCTGGTACAAAGTAAACTGCTAGTATTAAGTCTAAAAGATGAGCTGCTTTCATGAATGGGTCATCTCAAACTCTTAGCTTTCAGCTGTAGCAAATTTTTGGTAACTTTGCTTGATTTGCACTTCACTTTCATAAAGTGAACTCGTCTTTTGTTTCTTTTCTTTCTTCAGTGATTGAACACACACACTCTGTTTGGCTCTTTCTTTGTTTTTTTTTTTTTCCCGACATAATTTTAGTGTGTTCTTGTAGTCACTACATCTGTTTTTTTTTTTTTTTTTTTCATATACTTTTTAGGTTTTTGTTGTTGTTTGTGTGTGTGTGTTTTCCCTACCTTTTTGCCTTACATTATAAAAACAGATCTACACACACGGAAAGGGGGAGATGGATAAACGCCAGTGTGCGTAAGTTCTCATCTGCTGTTTTTCGTCTGTCTTGTGCTTGGTTTTGTGATTGATGTGTAGACTTTCAAATGACATTAAGCAAGAAATGGGTCCGATCTGCTGGGAAACCCTTATATATAGGACTCTTGTAACAGCCAGTTAATTTAGTACATTACATGCCATGTTTCTGAATATTCTATCATTACATATCTATAGCATGCGTTACTCTAAATTCTGTCTTAACAAAAATCATCCAACAATGGGCACATGTTCCCAGAGTTGTATCATTAGAAAAAGTGTCTAACAATAAGTTATGTTATATGCTGTGGCTTTTGACATAAGAAAAATCTTCTTACAATAGCTATGTTATGTGTGATGTTCCCTGAATTATGTCATTGTGAAAGGCATCTAACAATGAATTATGTAAATGCTTTGTTGTATGTATTCTGTTGTTAGAAAAATCATCTGACAATGAGTGCTTCACGTGCAATGTTCCTTGCCTTTTGTCATTTAAAGAGAAGCATCAGACAATATGCACATCATGTTTTAAGTTCCAGGAATCTATCACAGCAGAAAATTTCAAACAAAACATGTAGTATATGCTGTGTTCCCTGAATTCTGTTATTATTATAATTTTATTGGCATTCTACCTATTACAGCTACGAGCTCTGAGTCAGATGGATCTAAACAGCAACAACCCAGAAGAAATCCAGCGACGAGCCATTCATGTACGGAAAACCAAGTTCCTACGAGCCCTGGCCAAGCAGTATGTGGGCTAGCTGTGTGAGACGAGACACGAGAGGGTGGACTTTTTTTCTCAGGCAGCAACCATGATCGACTTGTTGATCAGGTGTACGATTCATGGGACCTAGTTAGCGTTGGGAGATAAGAACAGTGTATGACACTCCTACCACTGACCCTACAGGCAGTTTAAGTTTGTGTTCACTCACTGATCACGAAGGGCATGGCAGTCAAAAGATTTGAACAAAATTCAGAAATACCCGGCATAGGTGTGTGCGTGTGATTTCTGTCACTGATCACAAAGGAGCGCAACAGCCACAAGTAGTTGGAAAATGTGATAAAAACATACACATGTATGTGTGAACATATGCATTTGTACTTGATTTTGCACCCTTGCATCCATGTGTATATATAAAATTCTGAAAGTTGTACTTTCTGTTTAGTCTATCTTTTATGCAGGAAAGGAAATTCAAGGCATAAACATGGTGTGAATTGATGCCTCGTGTGCACTGTCTCGTTATGTGGTGGGAGTGTGGAGGTGAGCCAGTTCATGAACAGGGCTGTGCTAGAATGGTCAAGAATGTGTGTGACCCGATGTTCTCATGAATGTGGTGGTGGATCTCTATGCTGGTTTCTTTGTAAGGCTGGTTTATCTTGACAGATGTCTGCATTAATTTTTTTCTTTGAGTTTTTTTGAGCTGCTGATGTATGTAGAGAGAGCTGTTGATGGATTTAGGGAAAGAAATGTGAAAGTGTTTGTATTTGTTTGCATGCATGTATGTAGTGCAAGCAAGTTGTGTTTTATGTCTTGTTTTTTTGTTTTTTTTTGCATGCATGTATGTGGTGCAAGCAAGTTGTGTTTTATGTCTTGTTCCTAATCTTTTTCTGGCAGACTTTAGAGAGCATGTGACTTTCTTGAATTTATAGATATTGGATATGTTTTATGGGGGTACTGCAGCTCGACACAAAAAAGTATATGGTTAAATAAGAAACAAAAAAAGAAACTACCTAAAAGTGTTGAACTGATACAGACAAATAAAAGTCACACATAATTCAATCATAACACACACCAGAACAAGAGGCAGACTGATGATTGTTATTCCTTTCTGTCCATTGATTTCAACATTGTTACATTAGAAAGCTGCCAGGTCACGTAGCACAGAGAAATAATCCTGAATCAGGACTGACTTCAGGCACTTGACTTCCATCAGACTCTGTCAGCTCTGTGCCAGAGAGACAGCTGTTGAGTTGAATACCCTTGTGGCTCCAGTGACATAAGCATCTTGTGCTCTTTTGGGGCAGCGCTCTCTCTGTGACCACCTTTTTTTTTTTTGCAAAGTTTTGTTATGCATTGCTTTTGTTTGTTTTTAACCCTTTACTGTCTTATTTTCTGTGCTCTGTTGGTGGTGTTTCTGCATGCCACTCATTCCAGCTTCCCAACATACATCGGCACACAGATTCATTCTGTGGCGGGGAATCCTTGGAGAGCAGTCAGTCTCAGGCCTCCTTGAGGAGTAACTGCTCTGCCACTGATTTGCACTGGTGATGTTGTGTGGTGCCTGTTCCGATTTAAGCATGTGTGGGATGTCACCTGCTGAGCCCAGTACTGAGGGCAATAACTGCCTGGCTGCAGAACCAGTGTGAGTGAGTGTCCCTGTCTGGAGGATCCAAACACATCTGCCCTGTGACCATCTTCAAGACCTTTCCCACCACCGGTGATCTTGACATGAACTCACCACAGCGTGAACATGGAGAAAAAATCAGAGCGTAGGTTACCTGAATGCAAGAAGTGAAGGATCACAGAAATTTGAAAGCTTTTTTTACAATGATATATTGAGGATGACAGTTTAAAAAAAAAAAGTTTTGGAATTTTTGGCTTTGGGCAGAGACCCCATGGCAGGACTTTCCTGTACACTTCCTTGCTTGATACATCCTGGCTTCACCCACACCTGACAGATACAGACACCTGCAGGGTTGGTCAGGAAATTCAGACAACTCTATCAAAGGCACATCCATGAAGTGGAGGAAACTTGAGTGTGTTGTTGCAGTGATCCTGTGTAAGCCCATAACTCACACTCAAGTCTGGGTAGGAACTATGCGGGACAGAAAAATTCCACAGATAAATGGCTCTGATGGGAATTGAACTCATGCCCTCCCAGCACGGGATCTGCCATGACAGCTGATCCTTTTGCCAGTTTTGAATCTGTGTTGCTACTTCTGTGTGTGTGTGTGTGTGTGTGTGTGTGTGTAAGGCTGGATCAGATGACGAGGTTAAAAACACCTGATGGTAATGTGATATCTGTCAGAGCATGGGCTTGCCACCTGCCAGCTCTAAAAAGGTGTAGCACTGCAGCACAGTTGCTTGAGTTCCACACACCAGGTGCAACGTTTCAGCAGCTGTCTTATTTCAAGTGTTCAGAAATCTGATAATCAGGTCATGCTGTATTGGGTTAGTACTAGTCTGTGGTCAGGTCTGATTCTGTGGGTCTCCTCTGTCGCACTGAAGCATTGGTGATCCATGCCTGCCTGCTTGATCACTTGATCCTTTTCATCTGCTGTGGCACCTAAGGCCACCATCTCAGATCTCCGCTGCCATCCGTTTTGGGGTGATCTTTGATAGGTTCTTTCCAGATGTAGCTGTTTTCCTTCCTTAGACGTGTGTTGGTTGCTCCGCACCAGATATCCCTTGGGTCTTCTTCATGCTATTTGACTGTGTGGAGTGCCAGAAAAGGCTAGTCTCTGGGAGGACTCGTGGTGACATTCTCAGGGTGTGGGCTGATAGGTTGGCTGGTACTGAGTAGAGCCCGACATGTGTGCAATTGCAAGTCTGGTGATATTAGATTAGCATGTCAAACATTATTCCTGTGTTGTCATAAAAATAATATCCATTGGTGTCTGCTGCTTTGAATGACACTTTTCCAGGAATGTTTGTAGACATTGTCTTTAGGGTTGGTTGTTGATGTGTTTTCAACTGTGTGGTTCTCACACCTGAATATAAAGAAAAAGATTAAGAAAAGGAGACATAATCCAGCCTTACTCCGCCCTTCCTCTCCCAACCCTGCCCCCTTTTCGTCTTTCCTCCCACCAACGCATGTCTTTCTTACATAATTTTATGTGAGTGAAATGTTCATGGGTCAGTGTGTGTGTGTGTGTGTGTGTGTGTGTGTGTGTGTGTGTGTGTGTGAGAAATCTGGGAATATGAAATGCGACAGCTGGGACCAAAGCTTGTGCACATCTCACTCTGCAATACATATAGCAATACAATTTACTTTGTTCTGTCACTGTTCCTTTTTCATTTTGTTCTGGTATAGAGAACTGCATTTACTAGATGAGTGATATGTACGTGTATCATGCATAAATCGTGATTCATGTCATACCTGGGTAACATATTGGACATTGATATTAATGGAAGCGATTCACGACTTACATCAGTAACAGGCTGGACATTGATATTATCGGAAATTAGTGAAAGCTGTAGCACAGACCATTGGTTCATTTGTGCATTACTAATTTCCCCTTGTTTGTTTCCCAGTTTTAGCACCGTGCTTTTATGGTGATGCAGGCTTAAGGGAAGCTCTGAATCTTTGAGATATCATATAAAATCATGCTGGGCTATGAACAAGGTGAAATGATGTTCACAGGTTTTGACTGTGTCAGGGTTTTCCTGGTGTCTTGGACAATGTAGAAACTATAAGGTGAAGTTCAGTAACTTGCAGTGATGATATGTATGTGTTAAAACCATATGTCTTCATTTATGTTTTCTTAAATTTGAATTCTTGTTTAAGTTGCATTTGGAAACAAAAAAAAAAAACATCCTGGAAATGATAGGGCATTTCGAACAAGTTTGTAACAAAACTGCCAGGTGTGTGTGTGTTTTTTAAAATTTCTTTCATCGGGAGAAGGAAAGATCGGTAGGTAGGGGGGGGGGAAATATGGTATAAGTAAACGTGTTTGGTGTGGATTTGCATTTATCATTGAATGTATCAATAAGGTGTTCTTGTCATGTTTCGTATGGCAAACTGTTGTCTATTGTACTCCATTTGCTTGTTTTTTTTTTTTTTCCAAAGGGTAGTGAAGGGAGACAGTTTGAGAAATGTGTCTGAGTTAGTTTATTTACCATCTGCATGGGGGAAATAATTACTCCTGTTTTCCTTGTTTTCCAGTCAGTGTGCTCATGTTATGATAATCAACTGACTCTATTTCGCAGGTATATGAAAAGAGATATTGGGTCTTGCTTCCTATTCACTTACCAGCATACTCATGAACACCAGCTGACATTATTATGCAAATGTATTAAAGAAGTTAATTGGATGTTGGAGAAAAAAAACACCTTTTCCTGTTAAGAATGTCAGAAAAACAAACAAACAAAAAAAATGATCAGAGGTTCTGTTAATGACCCAAATGTCTGCCTGTGATAGCTATTAGAACTGGAGGGGAAAGTGAATTGATCATAGAAACGGATGATGACCATTGGCGAGATAATGAAGTGGGACGTTGAGGTGATGATGTGCAATGACTAATGTTCACAGTACATGAGTTCTTTTGAATTTTTGAAGCAGTTTTCAGAATGTTCAGCTGTGAGACTGTAAGATGAAAATTAGAAATTGTCTTTTTAATTTCAATTATTAGTTATATATAATTTGTTCATATTTAGCCATCTTTCATGGTTGAGTGAGACTGACTCACGTATGATGTTTGAAAAAAATAACTGATCCGTTTTTTTTTTTCCCCCCTTAGCCTTGTTTCGTGGATGATGATCACAGAAGGTGATGGACATTTTTGTGTGGACAGAAAGTTGAAAGGTTATTCATTAAGGTCAAGGACACAGTTGGGAGCTGGAGGAGTGCTTGGCCATTGGCCTTCGTACTTGTTATTGATTGTTTCAAAAGACTGTCTCACTGATAACTGTTATTGCTAAATAATGCACTCATAATTGTTTGTATTATGTTTATTCCAGTCTGTTGGTACTAAAGTCAGTGTGTAATAATTCATATAATGAATGTGTGTGAAAGATCTGTCACCTGTATAAGACTGTTGGAGTGAAAATGAAATAAAGAATTAGTGATAAATATTCTCTGTCTGAATATGTGTATTTGGATATGTGTGTGTGTTTGTGTGTTCAGCTTCTCAAATGCTTATTAATTGGTTTGGAAGTGTGCATCTCTTTGAGATAGTGCGCAGCCGTGGTCCAACAAGCCTTCCAGGCCACCAGCCCAATGAAACACATACCTCTTTGTTCATAGTGCTTAGATGGGTGAGACTCGTGTACTCCATCACTTGTATTTTAGGATATCCCAGCATCCTGAAGCGTAAAACATCAACTGTCAGCTGGATCTTTCATATAGGGGCTATCACGGTACCCACCCATAGGTTAGACCCTTTAAGTACTTTATCCCATCGTAACGGGACGGCAACCTTTGCCACCTTGATACTGTACCCAAAACCAGGAGTTGCCACAAGGAGGTGGTATCAAGGTTACTTGGTTCAGAAGCATCACTTATGCAGCCTGGGTGCCCTGGCTTGAAAGGTAGACACCACAGAAGATGTGGTCCCCCTGACCCAGATGACCACAGGCTACTTGATCTTTACGTCTGTGAACCAATCGGCAGGTGCAGTGACAACTCGGCCTAGCCTCAGTATTTCATGCTCTGTGTCTTTGTCACAAAGCCTGGCTCCACATCTGAAGACCCTGCTCTACAGTCTGCAGTCAGGTAGCCCGTCACCTTTGAGTCCTGGCACCTATTTGGTTTGGTCAGGGTAGCTCCGGGTCAGTCACCTGACCAAATGGCACCACCCCAATAATACCATAACTGCAGGCACACATGGTTTAACATGCCTGGATAATCAACTTCCGTCTCCTGTGACTGATGTCCAGACTTTCCTACAGTGATGCCAAAGTTCATAGGATCTCTTCAGCATCAGATCCAAACACCAGAGGCTGATCTGCTCAGCAGGGGTTGACAACCAGTTTCAAAATAGGGTATTAACCTGTCGTACAGTTCCCACACACAAACTGACATGATACAATGCGATTACAACCTGGGGGCGACGGGAGAAGGGGGGCCATGTGTAATGCAGGCCT